>JBBPKI010001958.1:0-10059 GCA_038089155.1 Nevesoporus exiguus
GCTCGCCCCTCCTGGATCAACCGGTACCCCCTGGCGCGACGTCCAGCCTCTGCTTGGTTTCGCGGCAGCCATTTCTGACGGTGAGAGGGAGCTTCTTTTCTTTATGCGGTTTGGTCGCTCTTACTTCAAGGGCAATAGGGTAACATCATACGCGCTATGCCTCGGGAAGGTCCTTTCATCGTGCAAACTGGAGAGCATCCTAGACACGAACGTTCTTCAGTGTTCATTTTTCCTAGTCAAGGTCAAGTCAGGTCGCGCGTCGCCGAAAGCTCCCTTTTGAGGGAGGAAGTAGCGAATGGACAATGAGCCCCGCGTACCTGGTTTCTGGCGTATAAAACGCGCCTCAAGGTTTATTCTTTGTTTCCTCAGTATCTGTCTCTTTTTCAGCTGTGAGCTCACTCTCCTGGCTAACGTGATCTCTGAATAACCGTTTGCGATCTTAGCTGAACAAACATGTCTTTAAAGTTCAGTCACCAGAGTCTCCTTCTCGTCCGATGGCTTCCACAGGATCCCGCTGTCATTTGGCAATACCATCACAAGTTCCTCGGTGACCTTATCGAGGCCGGGGTCTGTACGAAAACCCTTGACGGCGTCGACCATCAGCGATTTTCTCTCGTCATTCTCGAGTTCAAGAAATTGATCGAGGAAGACCCCGCAATATTCAGAGATTTCCACGAGATGTTTGATCAGGTTCTTCCTAGACAAGATAAGCAGAGGCTCTGTGTAAGTGCCTAGTGATAATTGCTGACGGTATTCAACATACTAATTTCTATTTTTTTTGTGATCAGATAACGAACTATATGCTGCTCCTCGCTGCTCTCAATAAGCTCATCACCACGGCGCCTCCCTTCCACTGGGAAAATGCTCTCATTACCGGCGTTCCCATGTACGCCGTAATCGCTCCCTTCGCAAACACCCAGGCTGGCTATCGCGCGTTCACCAACGCGAAAGTGAATGCAATGATACTGAAGATGTTTGATGCGTGGTCCAGGTTCCTCGTCTCTCCTGCATCTCGCAACGCCCTGGCCACTTCAGAGGGTGGCTGGTTCAGTTCCAAAGCGCTGGAGGTACAGGCTAAGCGTCTCGAGGACAAGTTCGAAAATGTGTGGGTGTGTGATACCACTCGGCCTCACTGGGGCTTTGCGTCCTGGGACGATTTTTTCGTTCGGCGCTTCAGAGAGAAGAGACGCCCAGTTGTGGATCCGGATAATGGAAAATGCATCAACAACCCCTGCGAGGCGATTGGCGTCCGACTCGCCACCGGCGTGCAAGCGATGGACCGGTTCTGGGTCAAGGAACAACCATATTCACTTGATCACATCCTCAACGGCGACCCGCTCGCATCCCAGTTTGTCGATGGAACTGTCTTCCAGGGAGTACTCAGCTCGCTCGACTATCATCGCTGGCACAGTCCCGTCAATGGCCGCGTTATCAGGGCGTACGTCGTCCCAGGCACGTACTACGCCCCGCTTGTGGACCAGGACCCAGACATAGACGTCATCACCCGCTCAGTCTACTTCCAGACCGCCATCACTACGCGCGCTTGCATCTACTTCCAGTCGGATAACCATGACATCGGGTTGATGTGCTTCGTCGCGGTCGGTCTTGTGGAAGTATCAACATGCAAACTAGGAGTGAAGGAAGGAGACCGAGTGAAGAAGGGAGATGAAATCGGGTCGTTCCACTTTGGGGGGTCGACACACCTATTGATCTTCCGTCCTGAGACCAAGCTGACGTTGACGGAGGGGCCAGAGCAGCCGGCTGACCCGAAGGAGCCGAGGATCGCGAGGAGGGTTAACTCGGCGTTGTTCTATGTGGAAAATGGGCATTGAATCCGTCTGTAGGGACCTATGGAATGGAAGCGCACGATTAGAACGAACGTGTGGTATCCGCTGATAACTGGCAGGTCTATACTTGGGATTCCTTAGGACGACAACATCTGTAATGATGAGGCGTGCGTCAGATAGTATACGAACCTCATAACCATCACCGGCAGTCCTATATGCATGTGCACGGAAATATATCCTGGTTTTCAATTATTCATTGCAGCAGCTCAGAGGTGTTCGGTTCTCACCTAGACCTTGTGCCTCAGGACGATCGAGAGCCGACCGATCGAGGGCCGCCAGAGATGATGATAAAACCGCAGCATACCGACGGTGTAGAGTCAGAGCACAAAGTCGACGAAGTGAGGGCTGTTGTCAGGTCCTTGGACTCGGACTGTGATATTGGGTCGGGACCACTGGTCGAGCTACATGGTGCTGGTCCAATGTATCTCGGAACAAGAGCCTCCTGGTAGAGAATGCCCATTCTTCACTGTAGGAAATCGAAACACCATATGATTCCTGTGTTGCATATTGCAAGCCCGGTAGTCACGGTCACGTGCGAGAAGAGTGTAATTCTGTGGGCTGCGGCCCCGCAAGGCCTGTCGGACCACTCCTTGGAGAATTATAGCAATTACGTACTAACTGTAAAGTCGAATCAGTTCCGAGTCGTTCGGTGTTGATTGTTCACTCACTCGACGACCCACCAACCTTTGTAACAGTTTCACTTCTGCACTTTATGTCTCAATTAGCCGCTTGTTGAAGTTCAGACCCGCTTGGATGAGTTGGCGAACCCCTGCAGCACTGTCCGGACAGAGACAGCGGTTCTGGTCGAGCACACAGTTTCTCTGTCGGTCATCACGTCAGTCATCCTTCGTGTTGTCCTGCGACGCTACACACATCTACACAAATAGAAGTCTCCGTAGTGTCCTTTCTTTAAATAGGAACTCGTTCTCTATATATGCTAGCACAGTAGGTATGCGTGCTTCGCTTTGTCCTGGCTGTTTCTCCTTTCCTGAATCCAGTCGCCTCACAGCTACGACTGGGCGGCATCCCTTGCGTTTCAAACGTTGTATCCAACTTGATCGGCTGTTTGTGGTTACTAAAGCCGGGCCTCCGTTACATTCTTTTCACCCACCGTCGACTCGGTGCGCATCCAGCGTCTTTGTCTGCATTCTCGCCTGCGACGGGGCCACTGCCAAGGCGATACGGCACATTTTATCCCCCGTATGGAAGCTGAACGGAGGTACTCGGTTCCGTGATTGATACCCTTCTCCGCGATACGTCTCAATGGAATCCAGGGGAGAGGTTATGTGTTTTTCGACTGTCCTGTTCTCTCCTAGTTCAGCCTGCCATCGTGGCCGATCCACCTACACTGTTTATCGGCCACTCTTCCCCCAAGCTGTTATCCTCTCTGACGTTGCACTTAAAACCCTTTGACAAATAATCGTGTGTCTTTTGAGGATATTGCTTGTGCTAGAAGTAAATCCTCGCGTTCACGGGTTCTATCATGCCGTCTTTGTTATCCAAGCGCTAAGGCAGAAACCTCGTGGTACACTGCCGTGAAGCGGGCAGCACCATCTCCTTACTGTGACTTTTTCGCCTCGTCAGGACACATGCCCAGGTCTCTCGACGTAGTCCTATGGGATACGCATCGGTGCACTCAGTGGTGAAAAGCAGCGGAGTGATCATCTACCTCTGGTTCGATGATGGCATTCATGGGCAAAATTCCTCTTTGAGAGGAAATCTGTTCAGTTATCTTTCCCGGATAAACATTCCTGCCTGGCCATTCCAAAGGATCTGTCATTATGACTTCGATTGTATCTCTTCTCGGCGACCAGTAACGGCAGCTCAGGGGAACGACAACATAGATACTACAGCCGCTGCACTCCGCAAGAAACGCTCATAATCAACCTCTAGCCATTAGAGCGCCAGTCGATCGCTATCTTTGAATATTTTCCGTTCATCTTCGCCCTGCGTACAAGTAGCTCAAGACGGCAGGGAACCCAAACCATGCAATTACTTTCAACTGGATGCCCTCGATTTTCGCCCACTCACCGTCTTCGATTAACGTTTTAGCCGTGCCATCCACTGAATGTTAGCTGTTCCAGGAAACGGTGGACATTGGCAAAATCATCCGGCGGCATGGAAGGCTTCGATGAGCCATCACCCTCAATGCAATCTTCATTTACCGTGACATTCAGACCGCTCTGCTCTGAGCAACCTTGTCGCTCTCCTCGCTCGCAAAACCGATTCGGCGTAATGCAGAACCTCGACAATCCATTGTTCTTGTTCTCGATTTGTGGTCACTACTCGCTCAATTGGCTTCCCTGGCCGTTCCAGATTATAAGCGGGTGCTCATGAATAAGCTTTTAGGTGGGTAGTTTATGGGCAATCCTAGAGAACGCATATGGTAACATGTAAACAACTCCTGAACTGCATTCATACTCGACACCAACTTTGGGCATCTTGCTCATAATCTAGGGATACGAAACCCTAGTTGATTGTTTTGCAGAATGACGATGCAAATGTCGTCAAAATTTCACGGTGAGACCGGATATCAAGGGTTATTTGAACTATGTCACCTTATGAAACGACCCTCCTCAGCTACGCAGGTTTAAATCACCTCAAATTAAGCTAGAATGGCGTGTTTGAGTCCCCGCGAAGGCCTGACTTCGCGCAGGTTGTAAGTACGTAAGCCAATTAATATCATCAGTTTATCTCGTGGACCGCGGGGTTTCCAAACTCGTAGGCGTTCTTTGTGCCCATTCCCGAGCTTCGAGCGCTGACAAAACGCTATGGAGAGCCTGCAATCAAAACTTTCTTACATCGGAAAGTGGTAAGTACCGAGATCTCCGTTGGCGCCTCTTCGCTCATGGTACCCATTTCCTTTGGTTGGGCACTGGAGGCTACGGGCTTTCATAGTGGGCAACTGCAAATCTAAAAGAGGTCCATAGTCCAAATAGTCCCCGTTGGCTTGCCATTTCTGACGAGTCATGTATCACTTCTCATGTTTATGAGTGCCAAATCGGATGTCCACGCGGACATCCACAATACGCCCTCCCTGAAACCCAGGAAGGTGCCCTTTCTGACTAGACAGGCTAGCCTCCTTCTGTCACGGGACTTAATGGTTCTTGCACCTCGTGCGCCGTTTAACCTTGTATTCTTGCGGATCCCCAAGAGACCCTTCGCTAAAACTGAATAACTCGCACACAAGAAGGCGTTTAATCTTATGGTAAACGCGAGTAAAGCGTTGATGAACCCCTGCTGAGGGAAGGGATCGCGACGTTAACGCTTCTACCCAACCCCCTTTAATTCATCAGTCACAAAGCTGCCTTACATCTAACGTATATAATGCGTTCTAACGTTGCGTCTACGTTCCCCCAGCTTCCATCTCTCATCTAGCTGTGAGTCGTCTATTTTAATGGAGGAGTATTGAATGACCGTCCACAGTCCTGGCTATATCGTTATGCCGTGCAAGATTGAATACCGTAGTACCATCGCCCGTTGGCTCCCGAAGGACCCTGCCGTTATTTGGAGGTACCAGTGCGACCTACTCACTCGGCTTATCAAGAAGGGCGTCTGTACGAGAGCGGGCCATGTTGACGAGAAGCAGCTTTCTCTCGTCATACTTGAGTTCAGGAAACTAATCGACGAGGATGCTGAGATATTCAGAGATTTCCATGAGATGTTTGATCAAATTCCTCTCAGTCCAGACCCTAACCAGCTCAGGGTAGGTGGCTGGCTGGCAGCCGTTGACCATATCTTGGCTATTGACCTTTCTTATGCGTTATTTATGTTAGATAACGAACTACATGCAACTGCTCGCTGCTCTTGACGCGACGGTCGCCGAAGCGCCGACATACAGCTACGCCAGCCCTCTCGTGAGCGGCGTCCCAATGTACGGCATCCTCGCTCCTTTCTGCAACACCGAGGCTGGTTACCGCGCATTCACCAATCCAAAAGTGAACGCAATTTTTCACAGAATCTTCGATGAATGGACCAGGTTCCTCGTTTCTCCTGCCTCCCGCGATGTCTTAGTCAATTCAGAGGGTGGTTGGCTCAGTCCTGAGGCGCTGCAGATACAAGCTGATCGCCTTGGAGTGCCTTTTGAGCAAGCGTGGGTATGCTACCCCAATCAGCCCCACTGGGGCTTCACGTCCTGGGACGACTTCTTTGTCAGACGCTTTAGAGAAGGTGTCCGCCCAGTTTTCGAACCAGACAGGCCGGAATTCATTAATGTCTCCTGCGAGGCAATCACACACCGTGTCGCCACTGACGTGCAAACAAAGGACGAGTTCTGGCTGAAGGAGATGCCGTACTCCCTTGCGCACATCCTCAATTACGACCCACTCGCGTCCCAGTTGGTTGGTGGGACCGTGTTCCAGGCTATGCTGAGCTCGCTGGATTATCATCGCTGGCACAGTCCCGTGGACGGACGTGTCGTCAAAACGAGCATCATCCCTGGCACGTACTACGCCGCACTTCTGGACGATGACCCAGACCCAGACGTCATCTCTCGCTCGCAGGCCTTTGTTACCGCCATCTCTACTCGGGCACTCATTTTTATTCAGTCGGACAATCCCCACATTGGATTGATGTGCTTCGTTGGGGTTGGCCTTGGAGAAATCTCAACAACTAAGGTGGAGGTGAAGGAAGGGGACCGGATCAGGAAGGGAGACGAAATCGGGTCTTTCCACTTTGGCGGGTCGACGCACCTGTTGGTGTTTCGTCCTGAGACCAAGTTGACATTGTTGTCCGGTCCCGATGACCCAAATGAGGCGAGGAAGGTTGGCACGTTGTTGTTCCATGTGGACAACAATGCCGCACCCTCTCAGGCCTGATGGTTCATCATGGGGATCTGCTACTGCGGGGTGGTGTACGATATAATCACATGGCTTGTGGATGAGTAGCAACTTGTGGGCATCATGATGTATTTTGACAGGATTTCTTGGAATTGCACTGTCCGCACCGGTAAGCACTCCTTCGCCCACCAAATAAATGTCTGCAATCAGGAATAGAAGTGTATACCCCTGACACCTTAAGGTAGAATTGTGGTGAGATAAGTAGTACATAAGCTGTTGAACGACTGCTAGGCCGCGGTTATTGCCGATGGGTTATCTCACGGCTAAGGCTGAGCGCCAGCGACTCGGAGGTGCAAAGAAACCATGTGAGGCAAGGTAACAAAGCATAACCGCGCAAATTACCTTCCTAGAATCAGTCGCCTTCCTTTGTGGCAATTTTAGCGGTGAAAAATGAGCGGGTGCCCAGTGGGAAACATGCAAATTGTTTGCCGTCCATCTCCCTAGTGAGCTTAGGCAGGCATTGCGAGACCATTCTATCACGCTACGGTGACGCCGTCGAGGTATGTATCGGATCTTCACGCCGTCTGGGCAGAAGTGTCATGCTGTCAGCGATTCAATAGTAATTCCAGATGCTATTGCGAGTAAAAAGAAAATTCTTCACCTCATGGGCCTATGCAACTTGTACTCGCTTAATCATGCCCGCCGTCGACTAAACGGTACGATGACCGAAGATATTGATACTATGGCGCACAGAATCCCCCACAAGTTGCCCCCGAGCAATACAGGCACCGAATACCTGGCAGCATGGACCTCGAGGCTCGGTTAGTCGACCTCCACTTCTCTTATGGTGAGTGGATCTATAAGCATATCGTCCCAGCTGTCGTGCTGCGCGTCATTGCGAATAGTTCGGCCATTTGATGCTGGAAGACTCGGACGCAGTCTCTAGCGAGGCGTCCGAGGAGCAGTCTGGCATCAATGATGGGATCTCCGCGTCCAACTTTTTGAAAACTTAAGGGAATCAATTTTACTCCGGTCAAGATCAAAGGACATTATGATTGATCAACGTGGCCATTGAATAAGAAGGTTGGCTATGAGACGACCACCGGAACAAGAACAAGATGGCCGTTGTGGACGGACATAAGAAACTGTTGCGGACGCTTTTAAACTTCGCTCTTCTCGGAGTGCTTATTGTAAGGCATGCTTCGCCTGGGCACCACGTGTCTAGTGGAATAGTCGAACTTGTGCATTTCGGTCAAGAATTTCCGAGTCCGAGGTCACGTCAAGAATTCGTGCGATGACCTTGTTTTGTATTATGTCAATAGAACCACATGGTCTACCAAAGTCTCGGTAGGCTAACCCAAACTAAGTGTAGATATGCCGCAGCAACCCGGAGCCGCTATTACCGGGAAGGTCATTCAAGTTCCATCCGCTAGCCAAGGAGTTTCTAGTTTTGCACGTGCTGCACTGCTGGGTAGGTTCGGTATAGTCAGAGTCTTTCTAAAGTTCATGACTGGCAGTGCTGCCGATCGTATGTTTCCGCGGAGCTCCGAGTTCCATACGAATTGTGGTCACTGTCACTAACTTCGTGAAATATCAGATAGGATTTTGCCGAGTACACGAGAGTTGACATTAAGACTGAGTTGACAAAAAACAAAGTGCTATGCGCCGAGATGGAACGTTGATTAAATGGTATGTTGGTCATCCTGTTTAACGTCAACCTCGCTCCTGCACGCCAGGATTACGAGGCCATCTACCACGTCGCTGAAGAACGTTAATGAGTTCTTGCCTTACAGGTGTCACCATGTCCGGTGAATAGAACCACGTGCAGTGCGTCACCGGTGCAAGGCGCGTCCGGACTCATCTAGTTCCCCCGACAGTCGTATGAGACGTAGAAGATGAAAAAATCAGGGTTCTCTAAATGCACCGGACGGTGTGTTCGACCGTGAAACTTCCGCGGTACAGAATAACTCGGTGCTTTCCATACGGTGGTACGCGGGGTGTAATATCGCTTCTTGCCGGGTGTTGCGGCGACTATGCAGGACTGGGGACGCTCGGTGGCCATCCGGTTTTGAGGAGTTAAATCTCATCGCAGTCTCTAGCTGATTGGCGACAGCGAAAAACTCACCTTCGGCTGCAGAACGCAGGTTAGATGAAGGACAAGATGCAAAGGTAAGGCTCTGCTGATGCCGTCTGTACAGACCAGAAGTGAGAACTTGGCATCGGGTATCCCTCTGCGGAGTCTTAATCTATAGAATGATCTGCTCACCATGCTGACTACCAATCACAAAGTTCTGGACTTTCCATTTCTGAGACATTCAAACGAACTAGGAAAATCAGACATAACTGAGATGTAGTTTTCTATCTTGTATTGTTATCTCCGCCGTTCATAATTCCGCAGACTTCAAAAGACCAGAGAGCAGCCCGACCAGGAATAACTTACTAGGTCAGAAAATTAACATCCATAATACCTCTAGCACACCTAACTTCGACACTTTGAATTCATCATGCTAACCCTGAAGGTATAGTTTAACTTAAATGAAAATGTTGGTTCCTCCAAGGCTTTACTTGACAACGGTTTTAATGCGGCCGGCAGGTTAGATTTGAAACGCAATCAGACGAGATGCCACCTCTCAAAGGGGTGGTCACGAAGAAACAAGTGCTACCGCTAGAACGGGCGCAAACAAAGCGGTGCCGACGAAACGATGGGGGCCCGGAATGGGGCGGACGAGCGTGCGCCAGCAATGACGCAACCGAAAAAGAACGGATGGGACTGCGGCTCTGAGGTGATCTGCATTAAGATCCATTTTCTATATCTCCACTCCGCGCTGATGCCGGCACCTTTCTTTACCCAGTCGACTTCCAATCGGAGAGGCTCGAAGATAACGACTAGCGTTGAAGTGGGATCGGCCATAACATACTTTACACCGATAGATTGCGGTGATCAGACCTTTCACCCCGATTGACTCGGATGTCATTGTAAAAGGAGGGCCGGAAGCAGGTATTATTGGTGAATAATACGAGCGACACATCACTTTGTTGACGCGGGCTGAAGCAGGTTTTCGAGACCTGCTTCTGTTGGAATGGCAAGCACGCGCGCAGCCGCCAATGCTGAGGACCCGAGCAAGTCGCCAGCGTGCAAGCGACGCGCAGACGCCACGGACGTTACCAGAGCACCCTTTTGTCTAACGAGTATTCAGTACCCTTGCACATAGCGTACTTTTCCCTGTTTCCCTGTTTTCCCTGAGGTTAATTTTTTCTTACTCGCAACCTTACATTTTACTCCTTTTGCTTCCAATACATTCCGTACCATAGAAAAGACCTGCGTCTCGCACCCAGACACCTCAGTCCGTTGTACCGCACGACGACTGAGGTGAGTTAGAACCTTCCATACTTACCTACCTCCGCTCACCTGTACGCAGTGTCTATCTCGACAG
>JBBPKI010001959.1:0-10055 GCA_038089155.1 Nevesoporus exiguus
TAATGTTCCTTGATGTATTCTGTCATCTCCCACAATCTGATACGGCAGTTCTATGCTTTATGTACTATGACCCGGACTTTTTCTTACTGCCTGGGTTTAGATTCCTTCGTGATGAAAAGAATCTTTACAGCCCGCGATCGGTATCGATAACCGGATCACTCTGATGCCACAGTCCAGATGGAGGCTAGGTTGGCTTGTCGGGCGCCATCTTAACGTTCCAGGTGAGGTCATGCAGTCACTATGAGCGTGACTGGTTCATGTGGTGCACACGGCGGACAATGCTTTCCTTTGCAGGTCCGAGTCGGGACGTTGGCGTGTGTGGATTAGTTAGGAACCCTTTCACTTTATTACATGTTCAATCCGTTTCCAGTTGGCTTTCGTCCGTACCTAGGATGTCGTGCTCGCAACGTGACACAAACTTTAAAAATAAAACGCTGGGTCATAGTATCCGGTCTAGCGATGATATGTACAGATTTCGAAGCGAGGTAGTCAGTCCGAGCCGCAACGAATGGCCAGCTAAGCATCACTCGCGGCAATCAACTGCTCCAGTTTCTCAACATCCATCCTGGGGAACCTGGGCACGATCCTGTACTTGAACGGAAGCGGGTGTCTGTACGAAGTGCCGGAATCAGTTTCGTATTTAAAATCGACGCCTCTCGTGCATCACTCACGTCACAATCCCACTCGAGAACCTTGGTTCGACTTGGATCTCCGCACCATCCTCGTTCAGTGGTCTCAAGATCTTGAACACGGCCAACACCCTGGCGATGGCCATCCAGACCGTCGTGTCCGCCAAGTGTCGCCCGACGCAAATCCGTCGACCAAAACCAAATGCGATGTGCTCAGTGTCATTTGGTTTGAGCGAACCATCATCGTTAAGGAATCGCTCGGGCATGAATGCATGTAGATCTTTGTACTTGGACCCATCACGCGCCATCGACCTAGAAGAGCAGATCACTGAAGGAACCCTCGCCAAACTGGAGGGATCCCTTACCATAGATTTGCAACAACGAGAGCACCTGAAACTGTGTGTTTCAATAGACGTTCGCTCGCTTAAGATCCGATTATTTACCCTTTGGGATGCGGTATCCACCATACACATCCTCGTCGATAGCGGTATGCGGAATGGTTATGACCCGACAGGTGAAGTGTGAGAACTAAAAATTGATGTAACTGCTCACATAAAGGGATTGCGGGGCTGTATCTGAGTATTTCCTAGAAAATTGCGTCTACGAAGGGCAACAGCGATCGATCCTCCAACGTAGGCAGCGGAGTATTGCCAAGAACTGCACCAATCTGTGCTTGCGCTTTTTCCTGTGCTTCCAGATTAACAACCATCATGAGAAAGAACGTCATGAGGACCGAGTTGGACTGTTGCAAACTGTTAGCAATCATGATTATCGACAGTGCATCACATACAGTGTCTGATGCAGCTGACAAGTTAGATAAGGTAAATAAGTAAACGATCCCACAAGGTGGTAAAACAGCATACCGAGAAGTGCAGTTCCAGATGCTCCCTTGAGGTCGTCCATCCACGATTGTTCAGGCGAAATGCCATTCTCTTCCATTCCTTGCAGTGCGTCGTGTATCATCGATGGTGCAACATTGCCTCCCGGCTAGTAGATACCATTATTCAGTGGTCGAGCGAAGTAAAAACATCAAAAAAATTGCCTGAAGAGCATACTCGAAAGGCCGTTCGAGATACTGCTTCGAATACTCACGTGCAATGTCCATGTCTCTTTTGAACGACATTCCGCAAAACCACGACGGGACGTGGAGTACTTGGATATATCCATGTCACGATCGAAAACGAAAGAGTTATTGTGGTCAGCTTACATCGTGGAATGGCACCAACCATAACGGCAACATCAGGATGCAAAGCAGCGGCAAGGATGTCCAATGTATTTGCCACAGTGTTGACAAGTTTGTCCCTGCGAGACACCGGGTCATAGTTGTAGGTGCTTTTCATGATGATCGCTGCCGTGTATCTCGAGAGTGTGTTTAGAGTTAGGTCTATCACCTCAGTGGCTTTTGGTACTTACTCGAACACATGATCATCGAGCCGCTCTGGGGCATCGAACAAGCAGCGGAGCAGATGAATGCTCTGCCATGTTGATAAGGCACAAATCTGTGTACTGCATCGAGCCTAAACGTTTGGTGAAAAACCCGCCGATGTACTAGTAGCTGCCATCTATCGCCATAAGGCATAAAAACTGAATTGAAATCTAGTCCACACCTTGAATACTATGTTAAGACGTGCGGTATGAGAATAACCGAGGACCTGACATTTCATTGGTGATGAAGTACGAGCGGTCAGAGTAGTTCCTGAACCGGATCTCAAGTAGGTCTTTCGCGACATTTTATGAGTTGATGATAACAATATCCTTCCCCAAAAATCGAGAATAAACTGGGTCACCCGTGTGGACATTAAGTTCAGTGCAACACACGAATTAGACATACTACTACCTACCATTCGTCTTTGCCCACTTAGTGTATGTTACCCATGAGACACCTGTGTCGACTCCGACAACATTTCCCACCCATGGTAAACCAGTAGGACCAGGTGGAAATGGGACAGAGGTTCGACTCCAGAGGGTTTGTTGCCTAACATACCAAACCACGACAAATCCAAGGGCGAGGGTACCAGTAGTCATCCAGTCATACATTGGTGGGAGGCGATGATGATGGTAACCGTACGGACGAAAGCATCTTAAGCAGGACGGAGGGTAACATCAGCACCCAGTACTATGTTCTCACTAGTAACCAAGTTTTGATAGAATGCTTTCCCCATGCAGCCGACTGCACCATTCCAAAAAGCTGTCGACGTATCTCAACTTTACGCTGATAAGCCTCACATGCTTCTCATAGATCCGTCAAGCGATGTTTCATCCTGTGTGGGCAGGGAATCAGCTTACCTAGCAGTTCTAGTAGTGGTACACTGGGAATAGACCTCTTGGAAGCTGTCTTCTTTTGATCCGGTGATCCGAGAGGCAAATAGGACTTTTGTGAGCTGGCAGAACTGAGACACCCTAACGATTTTGAGCGCGCAACGTATACCAACCAACCTAACTGGTCAGCACCTGCCAGGCAGCAAAGTATTATCATTTACTTATCTGGTTAGAGGTATCAGGTGATATCTAACTCCATTATTCTTGAACAGACTGACGGCGATCAGAACTTGTAAATGATGCAAAGGATTCATCAACAATGTTACGTGACAACGCCACTTGACAGAATCCATGTGGTCACAAGCGCCCCACGTTATGTGATGATTTGATCCTGTCGAGTGACCTGCAGGCTAGCTCGTCCGAGAACAGGGTCCTCTTGACAGATCAGCGTGTCCGCGACAACCCAAAACGAAATCTGGCCCCTGCGATGCTCTTGTTGCCTCCATGGAGTCCAAAGGATGCATTCCACCACAGGTAAAGATTGATGGGCTGAAACTTACAGTGCCCCATACAGGAAAGAGTATGGCTACCTGTAACCCGTACACCGGTTGGAGGTTATGCAAAACCTCAAGCCTTAGTACTCGCAGCCTGATTTGGCCATTTTTAGCACAGCCTCAGTTTGCCTCGCTGGCAGGCTTGTCAAAAGTGTTACGTGATAATACCACTTGCCAGATGGGCCTGCTGTCACATAGTTACAAAATACCCTCATGATGAGCTGGATATTTCACACACCCAACAGGTGAATCAAGGGTCGACCATTCATACCTGATGGCATCACCGCACAGAGCTAGGGAATGACACGGTAAACACATAGACATCAGCGTCTGTGTCCGTGTGACACGTGCTCTTCACTGGGGAGGTTAAACTAGCAGTGGGCCCAGACTAGATAGTGTGTCGTAGAATAAATAGTACGTAAATTACTATCCACCGTACATGCACGAGGGAAAGAGGCACGTGGTAGGGCTCGAAATGACACAAAGAACAGTTTATCAAAACTGGACGCGCGAGGCAGTCGATGTCGATGAGCAATAGGCTTTCGAAATGTTTCCAGTGGGACGTGGGGTGAGCGTTGTGCCCGGAACTAGATGCAGGGGGCATAGCATAGGCAATATGGCACTCAAATTGACGAGCGATAGCGCTCGAAACGACAAGGACTAGGCACGATGTGAGCGGCTGCTCCCCGAGTCGAAGCTGGATGGGCCGGGACACTACATTTGCGGCGGAACAAAATTAAATACGACTGGCAGTTCAGGCCGATGGTTGTTCCGTAACCAAACGAGCCTTCTGCATTGGCCGGCGAGTACTAGTAGTACTTGCTGCTAATGATACCAAATTGATTCATGGCTCACTCTATTTCAAGGTGGCATTACCAAATGGAGAGTGGTGCGTCAGCCAGTTGGAGAGCTCCCTTATTATACAAACAAAGTGATACAACAACGGCATGAGTATGCTATCGAATGCCGCCTCTGCAAACTTAAGTGCCTAGTTTCAGGCGAGATGCCATGCAAGGGTGCTCCGGGCTGATCGCAGGCTTTGTTAAGCTCTTCGTTAAGGCTGGAGAAACTCAAACGTGATGGTCACTCTCCAGATCAGAAGATCCGTGTCTGGTTTTGCTTGCCTTGGCGACTGTGGCTCACACTGGCAGATGGTCAGCGATAAATGCTTATTGTAGGTACGTTGCCTGCTGACTCCCATGGATAAATCGTGCAACTAGTCGTGTCGTCTTGCCTTTTGACCGTACTATCGCTCACAAATCCTATAAGATCCAATTGGGGTTTTGACTCACATATCAAGTAGTACATTGAAGGCAATCCGCTGCCCGTAGTCTCTGGTTTCCGGTTTTTTTGTCCATGTCAAGTCTGGAAAGATTGGTCCATGGAAAATGATCTCATCTACGTGTCAACCCGCCGGTGAACCCGGCCATCTGGCTGTCGCAGTATTCCTGACGTGTGACAACTAGGTAAGCTGATGGTACCAAGGTTATATGCTGCCGCTATACGAGAGCCAATATCTCTTCAGTTTTGGGCTAGGTCAGGTGTTGTCCACCTATAAAATTGATAAGTTTGGACTCGTACTTCTCAGCCCATTGTTTGTCAGAGCACCGCGTCATCTCTGTGCCATCCATATTCTCCCTCAATCCAAACGTTAACCGTCACTTCTTGGATCACTCTGTCCTTCAGAAATGCTTCCCTTGTCCTCCGCGTCTAGATCGACATCCAAAACAATTCTACTTCCTGACCTAGCCTCCCATTGCATGTTCGACCTCCAGATGAACAGGAACCATAGACTCGCGTCGGTTGAATCAACGCGGTGGATGCTCGATGGTGACCCTGACTTTGATGAGGCCACTCGTCGTGCATTCCAGGGGCTCAAAGCTGGGAGGCTGGCCTCGATGTGTTACCCTCATGCTGGCTACCCCCAGCTCCGCGCTTGCAGCGACTTCCTAACCTGGCTCTTTCACTTGGACAATCTCTCCGATGACATGGACGATCGTGGTATAGACAGCATCGCCAGCGTTATCATGAACTCTATTCATCATCCGCACACATATCGTTCACCTGCGCGTCTGAATCGAATGACGAAAGAGTGCGTATTTTGTCTCCTATTTGTTCTTCTCATCCCTGAAGTCCACTCTCCGATTGCAGTCTATTCAAGCGAATTATGCAAACAGCTTCCCCTGGTACTTGTCGACGGTTGCAAGAGACGCTGGAGATGTTCTTCCAAGCAGTCCAACAACAAGCCATCGACCGTGCCAGTGGATCCATCCCAGATCTTGCATCATACATGGCGCTCCGCCGTGACACTAGCGGGTGCAAGGCTGCATGGGCGCTCATCGAATATGCTTACAATCTCGATATCCCCGATGAGGTCATGGACCACCCTATTATTCGTAGTCTTGGTGAAGCCACAAATGATTTGATTGCGTGGTCTAATGTCAGTCTACTGCGTCCAACCTCGTTTTTTGTACTGACGGAATTCATCTTGTGATCCCGCGCGAATAAACCGTTCAGGACATCTTTTCGTACGATGAGGAACAATCGAAGGGGCACACACATAACATGATTGATGTCATCATGCATGAACAAGGACTTTGCCTCCAAGACGCCGTCGATATCGTCGGCGAATATTGCAAGCGGACCATCGACCGGTTCGAACACGACCTTGCTAATTTGCCCTCGTGGGGGCCCCGCATCGATGCGGACATCCGTGCATACGTCGATGGACTCGCTAATTGGATCGTGGGGGGTTTGCATTGGTCCTTCGAGACAGAACGATACTTCGGAAAGGCGGCAAAGCAAATCAAGGCGACTCGCGTCATCACGTTGCGACGCAAGACTACCCAAGAGCCAGTCCAAACCGCCACATGAATGTCCGCGGTAAGTCAACTGTCAATATACGTGCAGTGCGAGTATTTGTGTTATTTTGAGAATGACGTTCACTTGGATGCTGATGGGATCTCCCTCCAGTGTTGAGCCGCCAAACTTGGGCGGGATCGCCGGCTAGAGATGCCATTATGCCTTGCTATATTTGCACATCCGATTGTTCATTTTGTTCTTTGATATATTCAGTTTCTCACCACCACCATCCCCTTCGATAGCTAGAGTTTTGACATGCTAAGTCCATACGTCTAATTATTTCTACTTGGATTCTTTGTTGCTACTGGTGTCACAGTCCAGGCAAGAGGCTTGATTTCTTGTTTATAGTTTTACTTTCGGAAATATTACATTAATGGATACAATACTGCGCGTTGAAAGTCAATCCTGCTAGTAAGTATCGACAGCAGGGACCTGTGCCGACCGACTATAATCTACGCTATTCCCGGACCCGGAGGCCGAAGGGGCCAGGGCTTCAAATCATCAATTTGGGTTGGAAGAAACTTGTCAGCACCTGTTGGAGCATGTTATTTGATTTTGCAAATGCATCGTAGGCCCACGCAAACGGCTGCCCTAAGTTCTTGTCGTCAGTCCAAGGAAACAATAAAGTTCCGCTTTCAGCCGCACCGACACTGGCAGGCCATCCATCGTGCCAACGGTACCATCTCTGATCTCAACCCGTATGTAACCCCTCTGGCGCAACACGAGCGAATGCGAGCCCAGCTTCACGGGAGTGACCAAATGTGCATAGTACGTGCCTCGATTTCCACGACGAGGTTATGCTCCATCCTATGACTCGCAGCACAGATGGCACCACGAACAACTTCGTCTTGTAGTTCAACGTAACCCCACTTCGGTCGATATACTCAACTCTATTCGCCATATTGGTAAAATGGGCTCCGTTTGTCACTGGCACAAATGATAAATCTGAGGCGTCCGCCGATGTCGTGGTGAACGTTGAAGACGCGCTATCGACTGGTTCGTACGTGACCACGTTAACCTACCTCCGTAGAGCCCCGCCATCGAGAGGACATCTGCATGCACGCCAGTGGAGCCGCGAATTGGATTCATGGCAGTCTGTACTAGTCCGTCGAGACGAAGAGATATTCTGGCAAGGTCGCAGGACGGGTCGAGGCGACCCGCCTCGCCACGTTACGGCCAAGGACTGTTCTGGAGCCATCCCGGTGAGCATGACCTGTCTGTGTGGTACGTACGGCAGGCAATGCTTTCCTTCGCGTCGATGTTTGTGTCGATCTGAAATCTCCGTGATCGCGGGAAGTCGAAACGGCGGCGTTGAGCGGGTTAGCTAGGAATCCTCGTATTGCATGACAACATCCATGCATTTCCAAGTTGACTTTGGTTCATGCCTAAGATCCAGCCATCGATGCATACGATCGCGTATATGTCGATAGACTCGCGAACTGGATGGTGGACGTCTTGCACTGGTCCTTCGAGACGGAACGGCATCCAGGAAAGGGAGCCCAGTAAGCCAAGGAAACCCGCCTCGTCACCTTGCGGCGTAGGACTACCTGAGTGCCAGCCAGGGTCGTTATGCGCACGTCCGCGGTAAGTTCATGGTTGATCTACATGTGGCGTGAGTGTTTGTATCAGTCCGATAACGATGTTCGCTTAGATGCTGGTAGGATCCCTTTTCGAGTGTCATCTAGTAGGACGATTGGCTAGAGACACGAATCTGCATTGACATATTCGCACGCCGGGAAGCTCGTTGAATGCCCCTTGATGTATACCGCCCCCCTCTGCTACTACAAAAAAGAAGTCGCTAAAGCTTTGATATGGTAAACCCGTACTTCTCTTTATCTCGACCTGGATCCTTTGCTGGTGCTGGCACCACAGTCTGGGTAGAGGCTTGGTTGTTGGTTATTTGTAGTTCCACGCTCGGAAACCGACGAACGTAATATTGTGCATTGAAATTGATTCCGACCAATAATTAAGCTCTGATAGCAAGGACTGGCATATTCCTGCTACGCACCTCTGTCTACTGTTCTGGCACCAGCCAGTTTCCGATCGGATCAAAAGCGACGCGACGTCTTCCAAACCTTGTACCTCGTTTTCAGCGACACGTAACATGGGGTGCACAGTCAGGGCGTGGATGCATGACACTTGAGCGCGGCCCACGGGTTGTCCGCTTAAAAACTTTCATTACGAGCTTTTCCAAATGGGATAGGGATGGCGCAATTGCACCCTCCTAGCGGACGTCTTGGGGGTTCTAGTAGTAGCAACGTCAGCACACCAGTGCAGGAAAATCGCTGCTTTACCAAAATGAGACTAGTTTCAAACCCCGCAACTTCTCTCCGCCATGATCCGTGGCACGGCGGGTTTGAAAGTGTTCCGAAGTATTTCGACAAATTAGGCCTTTCTTACGACGTTACACCAACGCTGTTAGAAGGTGTATCTCGCCCCTGGAACAGTTGTTGGTTCCACAGCTCACGCGTTGATCATTGACAATACTTGTGTGGATAGCTGATGCATCACAACTCAACTGCCGGGGCATGTGCTTATATTCATACCGTCACGATACTCGAGAGAAGGTATTACGGGCTCCATCTTCTGATGCTACATACTTGCTCCTCCACTCTTTATTCTAGGAGAGTGGAGTCGCTCCATAATCTCTTACCGTGTTGCACGTGGATAGTGACGAATAGTCATCGGTTAGACCTTCGACGCGCTCTCCACGCGGTCGTTGCTAGTGTACCACCGCCAGCCTCAAGCTCATCTGAATCATTCTGCAACTAGCGAAGCTGGGATTGCGTGCTTGTCATCGTAATTCGGACGTCTTGCTGCATGGAAAGCTGGCATTCCCCAGGAAGCGAAGTTTACGAGCTATTGACCCATTGATTACTTCAATTCGATGTGGTGACTTGAAACCATATTGCCGAGGCAGTTATAAAGCGAATCAACTCGCACTCGCGGGTATGATTCATTGTTTGTTTGACACGGTAATAGATTACCTCTTTTTTTTTCTCTTCTTCCGATTTCACTCTCTCCTCCCTCTCACTCGAATAAACAGCGTTGCTCCTTCGGGACTAATCTGACGTTGTCATGGCGCTTTCCACGTCCAGCTGGACATCTCCCATTATCGTATGTACTTCCTGATCTAGTTCCGCATTGCAATTTTCACCTCCATGGGGACAGAAACACGAACTTGCCTCCACAAACAGTCGAAGCGATGGCCATTCAACTGTGACCCTGACCTCGACGAAGCCGCCTGGAGTGGGTCTCACGGGATCAAGGTGTGTACGTTGACGGGTTCGCGAACTGGGTCGTGGACAGCCTGGACTAGCCCTTCGAGACGGCGAGGTACTTTGGAAAGGCTGCAAAGTAGGTTAGGGCGACTCGCCTCATCACGTTGCGGCCCAAGACCGCTCTGGGGCTACTCGGCGTGGAGTGACAGCCCGTGGGGCGCCCACGGCGGGTGATGCTGTCTTTCGCTTGAGCTGGAGATGAGTTCAGGCTCGCAGCGGGCCGGAACGTTCGACGGCGGCGTACGTCAGCTGGTTAGGGACGTTGCCGCCATGCAATGACGGGCCACCGAATCAATTGATTCAGGAGATCATGCAGTGTCTAGGAGTCATCATGGGATCCGTCCGGGGTTTCTCTCCAGGGACAGAGCTTGCTGGGTAAGACCGTCGACAATTCATTACCCATAACGACATTCTTCGTGCGTCGCTATGGTATGTCACCATGACGGCTGGACGGCAAATGCATGACATCC
>JBBPKI010001960.1:0-10053 GCA_038089155.1 Nevesoporus exiguus
GGTGCTTAGAACGCAACGCTTCATATGGAAATTGGGTTCCATCATGAGCATCACCACCAGATCCGGATCTAGCTGCTTAAATTAGATAATTCATGATCTGCTTCGAATGAAGGGCCAAAATGCTGTAGAGGCACCATACCCCACACTGCGCGTCGATCATGGCTGGCGTCAACGAACAGCTTTCGGCATCCCAAGCAAAGACGCAACTGCCCCGCATTGACTCCAGGTGCTGATAAGACTGACGCCTTCAACATGGGCTCTCGAAAATGTCATCATGTGACCTGTCACTTGAGGCAATGGCAACTCTGGCACATCCTTTGAGATCTTCCCTGGGCTTTCAATTGTTCATGAAGCCTGGTTGTACAGACGAACTTTGTTACAAATTTACAGATAAGGTTCTTCTCGAATTTGGATGTGGCGCAGGGCTTTGATGGACAGAATGATCGCACATGTGCTGCCATTGCCTCATGTATCAGATCGCAGCAAGTCTCTACAGTTAAACACTTTACGTATGGACAATGATAAAAGGTGCAGTCTCTCAACAGTGTGATAGCTGGGTAATATTAAACCAATCTCTTCTCACTTGCTATGGTCAGACGATGTGCTGCTTGCATTCCAATTACTCAATGGAGTCTCATGGCAAGCAAGCTAAATCCTAAAACCAACAAATCATGGAACCCAAAGAGGTGGCTTGAAAGCCAAGGGTGGTCTTGCCAGAGGGCATAGGAGGAGAAGTTGGCAACAGGGAAGATGGATGGAAGGGAGGACTCACTGAGGGGGCAGAGTCAGAGTGGAGTTCAGAGGGAGGAGTTCGGAGAAATGGAATAAGAGGGGGGCCATCAAGAGGACAGCAGGAAGTCAGAGGAGTGGTGTAAAGCCAGAAAGGGGTGCATGGTTGGGTCCAGTGAGGATCCCAAGAGCATACTGAGGTTATGACAAATGATCATGATAGCATAAGGTCAGAGGTGAAAGGAGTGGAGACCTGCTCAAATGGCAGCATGAATATGTGGACTGATGGTGATAGAGGTGGCCAGAGATGGCCAGAGATGAGGCTGGAGGAGGCAGAGATGGATGGAATGTCATGGATATGATAGTTCTGCCTTCCTTCAGTGAAAGGCTGAAGGTGGCTGAACAAAGTGGACTTGGCTGTTACTCTTGCATGCACATGCAAATGTAATAACAATGACAAGGAGTGGTGGGCTGAGGACTGTGGCAATTCTGGAGTGCACTCCAGAGCAGAGATTCAGGAGGCACAGGAGGTTTGGCATTTTGCTTGTGGGGGTTGGATGAAGTGCTGCTTGTATTCCAGTCACTCAATGGAGTCTTGTGGATAAGCAGCCATATCCTAAAACCAACAAAATGGGAACCCAAAGAAGTGACATGAAAGTCAAGGGTGGTCTCACCAGAGGGCATGGGAGGAGAAGTTGGCAACAAGGGAAGAGGGATGGAAGGACCTGCCAAGGGGGCAGAGTCAGGTTGGAGTTTGGAGTTTGGAGGTATCACTGAGATGGAAGAAGAGGGGGGCCATTGAGAGAATAGCAGGAAGTTGGAGGTGTGGCATAAAGCCAGAAGAAGGTGCATAGTTGGATTCAATGAGGATCCCAAGAGTGTGCTAAGGTCATGACAAATGATTGTGATGGCATGAGGTCAGAGGTGAAAGGAGTGGAGACCTGCTCAAGTGGCAGCATGAATATACTGTTAAGTCCAGACTCTCTGGACTCAAGTCTGATCAGAGGTCTGGAGGTGCTGATGAGTGGTAGACATGTTTGTCTTGGAGTTGGACCAAAGTCTGAAGCAGAGGTATTGGAGCAGAGTTACTCAGTAAGGATGTCAGTGCAGGACTTATGTGTTGTGCCCTTGAACAGGTCTGTGTCCTCATATTTCAGAGGAGTGGAGGTCTGACAGGAGGAGGAGATTGTGATGAGAGTGAGGAGGGGAGACTAAGTTGATATTTGTGCTAAGGTTACATGACAGAGGTACAGAGGTTTTATACTAAAAGGTGAACAGGGACATCAAGGATGTCAGGGAATAAGTGAGATAACATCAAGGGTTCATAAGGGACCAAGGAGGGATGAAGAAAGCAAAGAGGAGTACAAACAAGAATGTATGAGAGATATCCAGGTCTGAAGACAGCTGAGTCCCTGTGTGAGCACAGCCTTGATCTGAGTGGAGGAGCAGAGCTCCAAGTGTGGAGTAAGTGGAGGTGGACTGAGGGCAGTGGAGGTGACCAGAGATGGCTGGAGAGGAGGCTAGAGGAGGCAGAGATGGATGGGATGTCATGGATATGACACAATGCCTCTGCAATCATTGCACTGCCTGCAACAACTAGGAACACATGGTGGAATGCTGCCCTACCCTGCACTGCCCCCTTTGTGGAAGCATTGAACACTCCATCAGAAGTTGCCCCTTTACTGATCTGGATGTATCTGAGCTCTAACTGGACAAGGACAGTGCACATCCCTTTGAGTCTCTATTCTGCTTCAGGGAAGCAAGCATATGAGTGGGGTAGTGTTATGATTGTCTCCCTTGTTTCCCATCTCTTTCTCATCTCTGTCAGTGTACCATTTTGCTATCCATTTCCTCATACCAAGTACATCTATTTCCTGATTATCTTTGAGTCTCCATTCTCCTATTTGCTTCACATTTTGTAGTCTTTCCATTTAAAGGATGATATCTCTTAATAGCATTCCCTCACATGCTGTTGTTGCCTACATTGCCATCTGCAGTTATTTCTTCACCTTCTCTCTTTTTCTATGCCTACCCTTATCCTGGTCCATGCACATCCCTTTGGACTGTACAAGTAGCTAGTCTACTTTGCTTATACCTTCAAGCTAGACCTGTGCAATCCACCTCCTGATCTGAATTTGCTCTTGTCTGAATCCTTGCCTCTAATGTTCCTCCCTTGTCTTCCTATTCCTTGAGAGACATTGTGCCTCTTTGTGAGTGTCTCCTCACAAGGAATCTCTATTGTCACAGTCCAGAAGGATGTGCTCTGTAACAGGAGATAAGTAGGTATGAAAGGTTCTAACTCACCTCAGTCATCGTGCAGTACAACAGAATAATGTGTCTGGGGGCAAGATGCAGGTCTTTTCTATGGTACAGAATGTGCTGAAAGCAAAAGGAGTAAAATGTAAGGTTGTGAGTAAGAAAAAGTTAACCTCAGGGAAATAGGGAAATCTATGCTATCTACAAGGGTACTGTATGCTTGTTAGACAAAGGGTGCTCTGGTAACATCCATGGCATCTGTGAATGACTTGCATGCTGGTAACTTGCTTGGATCCTCAGTGTTGGTGGCTGCATGTGTGCTTGCCATTCCAACACTCCCCCTCAAGCTGTGTGTAGTCTGAGTTTAACTGTGAAGTGTTTGACTTTGGGTGAGGGCAGTGCCTTGGTAAGGGAGTCAGTGACCATGTCAGCAGTAGGGCAGAAAATGAGACAGATCTTGCCTTCATCCACTATCCAGCATATAAAGTAAAAGCAGATATCAATGTGCTTGGTACAGGCATGGTATTGGTGGTCTTTTGTGAGTGCAATTGTGGATTGGTTGTCTGATTGAAGTGTGATAGTACTATCAATGGGGGAGAAGACTTCACCAATAAACAAGTGCAGCCACAGCACCTCCTTGTTACATCTATCCTTCCACCCCCCTATAACACCTACTCCAGCCAACTCCAGCCAACTCCAGCACCTCTGTTTGCCATCCTCATTCACCTATCCCTCAGAGTTCTATTCTAGTACTCAACTCCAATGCCTCCAGCACAACTCTGCTACAACTCTGGTCAGTTTTCCATCCTTCTTTGCAATTTCCTTATTCAGACTATTTCATAACTAATCCTTTATAACATCGTCATATACATATCCCAACCCTGTACTCATCCCTATGTCTCACTCTTCCCTTGATTGCAGTTTTGATACCAGGGTTGTATTCCAATATCCCTTATTCCTGAACTCCTCTGTTTACATACTTCATTCTGATCCTAGAATTAGTCTCCTCCTCAGTATATAAGTTCTCTGTACTCTGCTCTGTACCTCCTTAGTACAAATATCAAATAAGTCTCTCCTCTTACCCTTGTCCAATCTCCCTCACCTCATCCTCCTCTACCTCTCTTTTCCTTCAGAACCTCTACTCCTATGTCCTCCGAAATCCAAGGACCAGACTTAGACAAGAGTGCAACATGTAAGTCCTGTGCCAAGTCCTCATAAGTCCCCTCTGTCTCTGCTCCTCTGCTCAACTTCTGATCCACCTCTGCCACTCACCCTCCACTTCCTCCCTTAGACCCTTCAGACCTCTGGTCAGACTTGACCCAGAGGACCTGGACTTGACACTCCTTCATAGCATGCATGGCTGCAATATATTCACTTTCAGTGGTGGAGAGTGAAATGATCTCCAGACATAGTGCTGCCATCAATCAGAAATGTGTAGCCTGAGACAGCCTTGCAATCTTCAGCCATGCTGTGATCAGCATCTATATAGCCCTCAAGCAGTCTCTCTCCCCCTCCATACATTAGGCATAGATTTCTACTCCCAATTAGGTACCTGTAGATGCAGCAAACTACCTCCCAATTGGGCATGCCAGGGTTGCTTGAGAAACACAAGACAATGGCTACAGCATATGATATATCTGGATGAGTGCCAAGTACAGCATACATCAGCAAGCCAATGGCCTCTCAGTACAGGATGTGCTGCATGGCAGCATACTCAGCACCAGTTAACAGGGATTGGCTCATTGTTGGTTTGATATGGGGGTCCATTGTTGTTGAGACAGGCTTGAGTTCATTGAAGCTAAATCTATAAGTGATTGACTCAAGGTATGACCTGTGTGAGAGAGTGATGGTGCACTCTTCCTGGTTGTGCATGACTTCAATGCCTAGGAGCCAATGGAGCTTGCTGAGATCCATTATCTCAATATGCTCACAGATCTTTGTTTTGAGCTTGATGACAAGTGGGATGGATGACACAGCAATGGTGCAGTTGTTGACATGTACAACAATGATGGTTAGTGATTTTGCAGCTTGTTTGACAAAGATGGCTTGGTTGACTTTGCACTGCTTGAAGCCTAGGACCTTGACCAATATGTTGACTAACTTTTGGTACCATCATCAGCCACTCTGTTTGAGTCCATACAGCATTTTGCACAAACAACAGACATGGTGAGGAAATTTTGGATTGACATACCTGGGTGGTTGGTGTATGTAGATATGTTTGCTTTCATTTAGTTCACAATTTAGGTACACACCCTTTATATCAATCTGATGGAGTTTGAGATCAAGATGGGTAGCAAGCATGAGCACCATGCAGATGGACATGAGTTTGGCAACAGGAACATAGATGTTAAAGTAGTTGATGCTGGATACCTGTGAAAATCCCTGGGCAATAAGTCATGCCTTGTGGCAGACAACATTCCCTGTAGTGTCTTTCTTTGTGTGGAAGACCCATTTCAACCCTATGATGGTGGGGGGTTTTGTGAATTCCTAGATATTGGCTTTTTCAAGCATGGCAAGCTCTTCACAGATATCTTGTTTCCATTGTAGCCAGTTAGGGCAGCACTTTGCTTTAGTGAGGGAGCTGGGTTTGAGAGCCTCAGCCTTGGAAATTGTCTCATTTAGTGTGAGGGCAAGTTCAACATCACTGTCATGGTCAACTGTTGCTAAGATTTGCTCTGCAGTTTCCTCACCCTTGAGCATTGCAGGGCCAGTGTTGTCTTCAGGGGCCTCAACAATTGGGTTGGGTAGTTGTACCCCTCAAGATGGTGTAGGGTTGGTGGCCTTGCCATAGATGATGTTGAGGACACATTGGCTAGGTTGGCAAATGCATTTTGGGCATGCATTGCTGACAGGATCAGGAGCCAGCAGAACTCTGGTGGCTGTGGGCTGTGGCAGCAGTGATGGGCTGGATTGGGTAATATTGGTGGCATATGACATGGGGCTGTACATGTATGCTTGTGTGACATTGCTTGTGTAATCATCATCTCTCTCTCCCTTGATGTCATGCTGCATCATATCCCAGTAGACATTGTGCTCAATGGTGATAATCCATTTTGTTGGCTAGTATACCTGGTAAGCATTTTCAGTTTGGTCATCAATGCCCATCCATCTAACCTTGTTAACCTGCCAGGTCAACTTGTCTCCCCACTCCATCCTAGCATATACCTTGCTTCCCCATTTACACATGTGGCTCAAGTCTGGCTTTTTCCCAAAAGTGACCTTGTACAGCATGCAGCCTTCAAGTGCCTTGGTAGGTGTTTGGTTCTTTAGCCATATAACATGATGCACCACTTCTCCCCACAGGAATTTTGGCAGGTCACTCATGTGCAACAGAGCATGCATATGCTTGAGAATGGTCCAGTTTAGCTATTTGGCCACCCCATTATATTGCAGCATATCATGTGCTGTGAAACACTGCACAGTCCCCTGGTGTTGCAGATAAGTGACAAGCTCTTTTCCTTGGTATTCACCTCCCTAGTCTGAGTGCAGCATGTGAACTTTTGTGGACAGCTGGCAGTCAAGCCAAGCTTCAAACTTTCAGTACATCTCAAAGGCTTCAGTTTTCTGACATAATGTGTGCATATAGGTCAGCTGTGAATGGTTATCTGTGAACATCACATAGTAACATCTGCTGCCAAGCATTTCAATGGGTGCAGGGTCTCAAATATCTGAATGGACTAAGGTGCTGATCTCTTTGGCACATTCTCCCTTGTGGACCTTGGCAATTGGCTTGTGGATCACCTTCCCATATATCACAGAAGTCGAATTCATCTTTGGTGTTGTCAAGCCTCAAGCTAGTAATGAGGCCCTTTTCAGCAAGGCATCAAGCTGCAGCTGGGGAAATGTGTCTGAAGTGGTGGTATAACTCCATGAGTGTTACCATTTCAGTTGCAGTGTTTGTGATTTCCCAATCATGCACAACACAGTACAATCCTTTTGTGGTATATGGTATTCAGCCAATTGTTTTGCTGTCTGATCCCTGGATCATGCAGAAGCCTTCTACAAATGTTATTGAGAGCCTAAGCTCATCAAGGCAACCTATGGATACTAAAGTGTATCCTACCTCTGGTGAAAAAAGGACTTCAGTAAGATACAGTTGTGATACATTATATCCATTCAGGACTTCAATGATCATGTCACTGATGCCTGTACAACAAACTTCTGACAATTTGCAGCCAAAAAAAAATTGTTTGGGATATCAGTGAGGTTCCAGAAATGTTCTTGATAGGGAGAGATGTGGTGAGTCATGCCAGAGTTGAACAGTTCAATCTGGCAAGGGGGGGTGTGTTCATTATTTGATTGCATGGCTATGTTCTCCAGGTCCATGGTAGAGTCTGTGCAGTCAACTGACACCTTGTTGTCAACTGTTATATGTATTTTTAACCCTCACATATGGACTCCTTCTCATTGTTATTTCTGTTCCATTCCACTACCCATGACCACATGGACAATATCTTAAATTCCTTGTCTCTTTTGAGTCTTCCACCACTATGATCCTCCACTTACTTCAGTAGATTACCACTGCTTTCAGACTCTACCTCCTAAGCTGATTCTCTCACATCAGCTCATGATCCTATTACCACTTTAGTAGTTGTTCCATCTTATTCTGTTATATTCCATGTCTACCCTTAGTTGGTCCATGCTTGCTCTTGACTCCTATTTATGTAGTCATCTAGCACTCCTGTAACCCAAGCTAGTGCTGTGCAATCTACACATTCTCTTGACAGTCACTTGCCCTAAAAGGGTCTTTGCCTAAAAAACCCTTTCAAACCAAGTCTCCTTGCCTTTGTGAGATGTTGTACCTCTTTGTGAGTGCTTTCTCATGAAGCCAAGGATACCAGTGATTCCTGCACATGCTACATAACAAAAGCACTAGATTTCCCTCCTATCATTGGAGAAGGCACCACCTTGCATAAAAACCTCTTCATGAAGAATTCCTGGGACCTCCACCCCAAATCATCCCCCTGATACACCACATTGCCAAAATGCCCTCCTTGAACTCTCACTTCACAAGCAGCAGCCTGGGGAGAATCTTCTGAGCCAGAACCAATTGAAGTAGAAGAACCAGAGCCAACCTTTGGACCTGGTAGCACCTCCAATCCATGGGCCAGTGTTGCTACTACCCCTACACAACAATCAGAACATAACACCACTACTGCCCTACCACTATCCATTTACTCTACCCCTGCCCCTACTCAATCCAATCCACCACCTTGCCAACTCCCATCTTCTGAACCACCAGAGGAAGAGGAAGACAACAATATGATATCCAAGCCAACTGAGATAAAGATTGGAGTCCCTGCTGACTATTATGGCAACCCCTCCACTGCCAAGTCATGGATGCTGACAGTAGAAACCTACCTCCTAATTAATGAAGAAATATACAATACCGATGATACAGTAGAAAGGTTGCCTTTGCCCTCTCCTATATGAAGAAAGACTCAGCACTCGCTTGGGCCACTGTATGCCGACAAGAGGCAATGGCAAAGATCCCCCCATCCTTTGGCACCTTCTTAGACTTTAAAAAAGCCTTTGCTACTGCCTTCAAGCTAACTGATACAGTTGCCAACACCACCAAGAAACTGATCACCTTGCAACAGACTACCATTGACAACCTTCACAGCTATGTATCCCAGTTCCACATCTTAGCAGCCATATCAGGAATAACTGCTGATGATGCTCTCATCACCCTTTTTGAAAAGGGACTTCACAGCTACCACTGGAACTGCATGGCAGGACTAGAGACTATTCCCAAGAAGATCAGTGACTGGTATTCCAAAGTCAAACTCTTGGAGGCAAGTAGAGCTCAGTTCTCTCAAAGGACTGACACTAATGGAAAAAGAATCTTCCCACAAACCTTCACCCCTCACACTACTTCAACTAAAGACCCCAATGCCATGGATATCAATACCCTTAATCTTGCCTCTGCAGAATAACAACAATGCCTTGAGAACAAGCTTTGCTTCATTTGCAAGCAGCCTGGATGTTCTATGAAGAACTATCCTAACTATACTCCCCCACCACCACAATCATCTAGGAACCCAGCCTGACTCTGCACTACCACTACTGCCCCTTCTACAGAGTTAACTCAGTATGTCAACACCCTCATAACCAGAGGGAAGTCATCAGAGGAAGTTCTAAAAGAGTTAAGAGGAATGTTTGAACTCCAAAAGGAATCCATCACTTCCATTGAAGAAATAAAAGAGGATAAACAGATGGATTTTTAGAAAGGAGAGATGAATTGATGCTTCCTCTCCAAACAAGTTCCCATGTAGTAATCACTTCTGAATCAAAAAGATCTGTTTGATTATAAGTCAGACTATCTACTGGAAACAAAAACATCAACACCACCACCCTCATCAACAGCAGGGCCACTGGGATGTTCATCAACCCCATCCTTGTCAAAAGGCTTAACATTACCCCCTACTCCACTTGACACTCCCATACAAGCTTTAAATGTTAACAGAACCCAAAACCAAAAAGGAACCATTTGATCTTCTGTAGTTGTAACAACTACCTTGGCAACTTTCTCTAAGTCTCTTTGCCTCATGGTGATAGGATTAGGATGCCCCCAGGTTATCCTTGGAATGGCCTGGCTTCACTCCCATAATCCACTGTAACGGTCGTGGTTTTCTATTACCAGCAACTGACTTCTATCTCTGGGCTATCAGCTGACCTGAACTAGGGAGGCACTCACGAAGAGGTGCAGCATCCTAGGACAAGTATAGAAGTGCCTTGGTCAGCAGGACAACTCCTCTGAGTTGGCTGACAATCTGTTCTGTCTCGTAGAATGGCACTTGACTAGCAGGACAACCCACTTGATGTTAGCTATCGACTGGGGGACGGACCTTCGCTAGGTCAAAGAAAGCACCTGGATGAGGTACTTGGTCACTCTCCTCTTGGTGAAGCAGACAGGGGCACGTAGTACTTCCTGGAAGAAGGGTAGGCGAAGACTGAGAGCTCTCTCCTCTGGTGAGGCGAGCGGATGAGCTTAGCAATAGGTAAACCACAAAATGGAGTAAGAATTGGCTGAGGGAAATGCTACTTTACATGGAGGTTTAAATAGTG
>JBBPKI010001961.1:0-10049 GCA_038089155.1 Nevesoporus exiguus
TATGTAACCAAGAGTATGTAGATTAATTTGTCACACCAAAGCTAAGCGAAATTCCCACATATGATTGCAGTGCACTTCATGCACTGGATTGAAGTCAAACATTGCAACAGTTTTTTCAGTCACTGTAACTCCACCATACTCTTGAAAGAAGTCTCATACTCAGCAAGTCTCTTTTTGAGGTACCACCAGAGATGCTCAATGGGGTTGAGGTCAGGAGACTGTGCAGGCCATACCATGGTACTGAAATCTTGCTCTTCCAACCACTTTCTAACCTTTTTGCAAGTATGCTTTGGGTCATTGTCCTGTTGAAAGATGATGTCAGAAGGGTTGAGACTATGATATTGCATGGTTTGTAGCAGTTCATCCTTCAAAATTTGGAGGTAAAGATCACCATCCATCCTACTATCTATCTTGGAAGCATAGTCAATTCCATTTTAAGTCATGCAGCTCCAAATCATTATAGATCCCCCACTATGCTTGATAGTACCCTCCACCAACCTATTACTGAGCTTCTCACCTGGCTTTCTCCATATTCATTTCTTCCCATCTAACCCTAGGCAATTAATTTTGATCTCATCAGACCATATCACCTTCTTCCAGTCCTCTATAGTCCAATTCTTGTGAGCATATGCAAAGTCCAATTGGGCTTTGTGATGTTTGGGTGAAAGAAGTGGGTATTTTAGCTTGGAGACAGCTTTCATGCTACTCTTTTTCAAGTAATGGTGAATAGTATTTGAATGGAGGGGTTGATTGGTGAGAGCAGAGAGAGTTTTGGTCACTTGAATAGCATTCTCTGCTCTATGGGAGGAGATTAGATGAACAGCATGGTGAATATTGGTAGAAGAAAGCTTGGATGGACATCCATCAGTGGCCTTCTGAAGGTCTGGGTGCTCTTGGGATGATAGCCTTGATATAGTAGCACATCCAATGCCAAGCTGGATAGTAATAATATGAGCTGACTGGCCAACATCAAGCTAAGCAAGAATAGTAGCCATTGATCAGCAGTGAGAGATTGCATGATGATAGAAGTAGAGAATAAGAGTGTGTGGGAACATTTTGAAACTCAGAGATACTATTTACATATATATCTTTGTTTGTAGCATCAACAAAGTGAAATACAGCTTGATTTGATAGAGATTTCAATTATTAAATCAAAAGTACAAAAACTGGTGTAGAGAACCTTATATTCCAGATTTATAGGGTATCCAATGCTATCACAACACATCCAGTGTTATTCCAGTCATCCTGATGTTATCCCAGCTGACTGGATGATTTCCCAGTATGTTTCTGGCCAGAATTGATCCCTACATGACTGGGTTGTACAGAAACTGGCCAGAGTTGGTTTATACTGGCCAGAATCACTTCCTGGTAATGTTTACTGGTGTTCTGATATCTGGGTATGTTTGTTTATGACCAGTTTATGTTGTTTTGAGTCCAGTTTATTTGTTTTCATCTATTCGATACTGTTTTATGCTTTGCTGAGCACTACATAGGCATGGTATTAGTTACTTAATATAGTTTTCCCTCCTTATTGTTAGTATATCTGGTATAAGCCTGTAAGCCCAGTCCTAGTTACTCTTCACTGTCTGCATTGTGTGCAAAAGTCTGGGAATGCATCTGGAAGTCTGGAGTCCAGTTCCTTTTGGAGAAGGCCCCCATAGGAGTTGTCCACACTGGTGGTATGCTCTTTTGTTTATTTTTTATTCTATTTCTGGCCATTTGGCATTGCTTTGAGACTCCCTGGGATAAACACATCACCCCACCTTCTGTCTACTGCTTCACACTGAAGCATATTTGGATCTTTACAACTGGAGCCCACTGTAAGGGAGTCCAGCATTTTATTTGGCCTCACTCACCCACTTTTTTATTCTATTTAAATTTAAACATTCCCTTCTCCACTGCTATGCTTGTCCACCCATTTTTGCTATTTACTACACCTCCTGAGCCCTGATACTGTCTTTCTTTCTTTCTTCTGATCCTATTTTATGTTAGCTGATGACATTTATGAGACTTACTTCACATTCCACCTTTATTTCATTATTTATATTACATCCAAGCCTTTAAGCATTTCATTATGATACAGCTGATATTCATTTTACTATTCTGGGACACCTCTGATGCACCCAGATTCAATGGCATGGCATGGCAACTTTCCCAGTTTCTGGAGGATGTTAAGGAATTAGCAAGCCAGGCTGATTTTAAGGATTGAGATACCATCCAGCTGGCAATCTGGTATGTATGCAGTTTTTGAGGAAGCAGAGCTATGGGAGATGATGGAAGAGGTATCAAACATGGTGCCTAGCTAGTCTCAGTTCATCAAGGTGGTGAAGGAGCTCTATCTAGGATATGGGCCTGTACATATGCCCGGAAAGATCTAATTGCCCTTGTTCAGTAGTTCTGAAATGAGTCCATGCAGACCTTGGATGACCTTGGCTGGTATCACCAGAGCTTCTTCAAGATCTCCACCCCCCTCCTTAGCACAGGCCAGCTTGGTGAATGCAAATGAAATGAGCATTTCTTCACAGGTTTTCCATCCAGCCCAGTGACACACCTTAACCACTGGCTAGAAACAATCCATCTAGAGATCTACCCCAACAAGCCTTATCAGATGGAGTATGTCATGGACACTGCCTCATTTCTCCTCTTTCAGGTCACATCCAGAGCAGCCACTCCACCTCCCAGTTTAATGTCACATACCACAGGTCCAGTTCAGAATGCATTACCAGCTATTTGTTCATCATACCCAATGTCATATTGTACAAGTCCAGTCCTAGCTATTCTACCAACTATTCCACCTCCACATCTGATGCCTTATGCTGCAAGTCTGGTCCCAAAGCCCTTACCAATTGTCTGGACATCTGCCCCCCTTTCCCACTCATTGCTTATATCTGCCTCTCCTACTCCAGAGGTTTCCTGCCTCCTCTCATCCAAAGTCATGTCCCCTATCATGCAGACCCCCACTTTTGACCCTGCCTCACTGCCATATGCACCACACACCACACTAGGTATACCACTGGTTGTACTAAGCAGATTGCCATCAGATGCTATGCAGATCACCCCTGAAACAACTCTGGACATCTTGGAGATTGAGCCAGTCATGCTAACAATCAATCTAGTTGCATTGGAAGACTCCATAGAGCTGGTTGGAGCAGACCTGGAGTGGTGGGATGATGACATAGAGACCTGAGACCTGCAGTTCATAGATATTGAGCCAGAGGTTTGAATGATTGAGAGTAACACACCAGATATCAAGCTGGATGCACTAGCCTGCACACTGGGAGAGCTCAAGGATATACAAGACACAGCCAGAAGCATGCTGGAACCCTAGAAAGACTTGCTAGCTATTGCACCAGACATCCTGGAGGAAGAAATCCATGAAAGCAGTCAGGAGAGCTGAGTAATCAGTCTGGAGGTAGGCCAAATTGAGCTGGAAGCACAGGGAATCAGACCAGATGTGACAATTCTATCTGTCATACCATGTCTTTTCCTTCTCACCATTTGTGTCCCCTTTCAATATCTGTTCCATCATTGGAAGTACATTTACTTCATGATCATCTTTGAGTCTCCCTTCTCTTATTTGCTCTATGTCTTGTAACCTTTTCTTCTTTTGAACAATTACCTCCTAACAGCATTCTCTTGCATGCTGTCGTGATCCACATAGCCACTCACAGTAGTTCCTTTATATTCTCTCTCTTTCCATTACCTTCTATGCCCACCCTTATGTTGGTCTGTGCACATCATCTTGAACTATATAAGTAGCCAGTTATTTACTTGTAAATCCAAGCTAGATCTGCACAATTCACATCTTATCTCTGGACTTGCTCTTGTCTGAACTGTAGCCTCAACAGTTCTATCTTGCCTTTCTATTCTTTGTGAGATGTTGTGCCTATTTGTGAGTGTCTCCTCACAAAGGATCTTATTGTTAGCAGTCCAAAGGGATGTGCTCTGTAACACCAGAGATGGAGCTGGATAGACTGGAGATAGAGCCAAGTGGACAGGATAGTATGCTGGACACTTGAGGGATCATGCTGAATATGAACTCAGGTGGTATGCCCCCAATTTTTATGTTTTTACATTCATATTCACAGTCATCCAATTCCTCTACCATATATAACACCCCAGTTCTGCTTTTTACTAACCCTGTGCACTTTGAACATTTTACACCCACCTCTTCAATTTTTCCTTTTCTTATGACAATTCTGATGCCTAGGAGGGCATCATTTCAAGCCCATAGGGGGATGGACTGCATTGACCATGGGTCAAGCTGGTTATCCATCTGGCAGAGGCAGTTGTCATCTGGACATCTGCCAGACTGCCCTCTGATGAATTAAGTATACTTCTGCTTCATTTAGTCTGGGATTTTGCCAAAATGGCCCTGATTTTTCATTCCTAAACTCCACTTTTTTATTCAATTTCATGCATACAGTTATTTGAGACCACTTTTCTAGCATTTCATTTCATTTCATCCATTTTATCTTATTTTATAGCATTCCGAAGGGTATAGAAGCTGAAAGACATATGAAGAAGGCAAGCTGAGTGGTACCCTGCCTCTGAAGGAACTCTAGAAGGTAGAGACACTGATAGAAGCCCAATGAAGACAAGTTGAGTGGTATCTCACAATTATAGCTAGTCATTTTCATTTTCATTATTTGTTTTCATTTATTTTTCATAGACTATCCATTCCCACTCCCAACAACACCTGGTCACTGTCAAGTCCAGGTCCTCCACGCCAAGTCTGACCAAAGATTCAAAGGGACTAAGGGTGAAGTAGGGGGTGAGCAGTAGAGGTGGACTGGAGTTCAAGCAGAGTAGTGGAGATGGAGGGGACTTATGAGGACTTGGCACAAGACTTATATGTTGTGCCCTTGTCTAAGTCCAGTCCTTGGATTTTGGAGGATGTAGGAGCAGAGGTTCTAGAGAAGAAAAGAGATAGGGATGAAGCAAGGAGATTGAATGAGAGAGAGAGGAGAGACTTAATTGATATTTGTACTAAGGAGATACAGAGCAGAGTACAGAGAACTCATATACTGAGGAGGTGGTGACTAATTCTAGGATTGGAATGAAGCATGTAAAATGGAGGAGTTCAGGGATAAGAAGTAATGGAATACAACCCTGGCATCAAGACTGCAATCAAGGGAAGGAAGAGGCATAGGGATGGGTACAGGGTTTAGATATACAACAGTGTTATAAAGGATTAGTTATGAAATAGTCTGAATAAGGAAATTATGAAGGAGGATAGAAAACAGACTGGAGTTGTGGCAGAGTTGGTACTGTAGGTACTGGAGTTAAGTACTAGGGTAGAAGCTCTAAGGGATAGGTGACTGAGGATGATGGATGAAGGGGCTGGAGTTGGCTGGAGTTGTTGCTATAGGGGAGTGGATGGATGGATGTAACAGTGCCTCCCCATTAAGGCTGAGCCCTCGAGGCCATAGTAGTGCAGATGGGTGGTCAGAGCCAGTCTGCAAAGGCAGTGTAGGGAACTATTGTTCCCTACATGTATATTCCTACTTTATAGGGCATCTGACGATATTGAGATCAAGCCAATACTCACCCAGTGCTATGCCAGTCATACTAATACTATACTGGTTGACTGGCTGGTTTCCTGGTACATTTCCAGCCAGTTTTGATCCCCTACACAACTGGCATGTGCTGCAACTGGCCAGACTTGGTTTATACCAGCCAGTATCACTTCCTGGTGATGTCTACTGGTATTCTGATGGCCAAGTATGTATGTTTGGGACCAGTTTATGTTGTTTTGGGCTGGTTTTGCTATTTTTACTTATTTGACATTGTTTTATGTTAGCTGAGCACTACATAGGCATGTCACTAGTTACCTAATACAGTTTTCCCTCCTCCTTACTCTTAGTATGCCCAGTATAAGCCTGAACACCAAGTCCTAGTTGCCCCTTGCTGTCTGCATTGCATGCAGAAGCCTGGGAACACATCAGGAAGTCTGGAGTCCAGTCCCTTCTGGAGAAGACCCCTATAGGAGTTGTCCACACCAGTGGTATGCTCTTTCTCATTCATTTCTTTACCTATTTCCAGCCACTTGTTGTATTTTGAGACTCCCTGGGATGAACATATTGCTCCATCTTCTTTCTCTTGCCTCACACTCAGGCACATTTTAGTTTTTACAGTGGTCAAGCCCCTTTGGAGAGGATGACCAAGATGGATAAGAATGAGTAGTCTGGTGCATACCAGGTTGAGTCTGGAGTTGTTCATCTCAGAGTGTGAAATGGTTGTCCAGTGCTTGACCAGCTTGAACTTGTACCACAACTTTCTCTGGTGGTGGCCATGGCTAGTGGATAACACAACTCTAACCTAGAAGATGCCAGGGTATAATGCTGCAGGTCTGCCTCAAGGTGCTCAAGGAGCAGAGGAAACAGAGAATAATAGAGTGAGGTGGAAGAGTGTGGGAAGGGCAAGCAGAGGTGCCAGTGAAGGATGAGGCATGGGCTTGGACAGTGGCAGCAGAGGATAGGTGCAGGGTGGAGCTAGATGGCCAGTGGAGGATAGAGAGTACAGAAGCAAAAAGAGACAGAGGAGAAATGAAGAAATGGAGGAAAAGATGATGCAGAGAGAGGAAATGGAGAAGCAGAGTAGTCTAATATGTTTCTCTATGATGATTTTTTATGATGATTTTTATGTTTCTTTTTGTTTGTTATTTTTTGTTTTGTTTTTTAGCATATGCAGAGGTTTTGAGACATAGATAAATGGAGTGAATGAGAAATGAAGCAAGATAAAAGAAAAGGACAAAAGGAAGAAGGAAGGACTGAACTGGAGACTCCTAATCTAGAGTAGGTAGTGGTCTGGGTGTTGGCAACCTACACCACTTAAGGCTTTGGCTATCACTCAATAGGCTTGCTGAGAATCAAGAGGATGATGTGGGGAAATCAACTAGGACTTGACTGAAGTCTGGTTGTCATTAGATTCAGGTTTATATACTACTACATGTGTTTAGGGCAAGTCTGGGAATACTGACTAATATACTATGTTATTAATGATATCATGGTCTAGAATAGTGGAGATTAATCAAGCATGGGAGATAAGAGTCTAGAATGAATGTGAATGAAGTGAAAGAGTTTGACCTAGACTTGGTTAGGTGACATGTCCCACAGTCACATGATAGTGGTCATGTGACTTGATAAGATAAGATAAGAGATGAAATCATAACATTACCCCCCTTCTATGAATTGCATTCCAGGTGATTGAAGGGAACCTGGGAGGGCTCTGTTATGTTCATGTAAGAAGAGAAAAGGGAGTCAAAGTCTGTTTGGACCATTCTAAGCTTCTGGGGTGCTGCTGGGTTAGATAAGTAAAAGTCTTTTATTGCCTCTTTGGCATTAGTCAGATGGCTCTGAGGTTCCCACATGCAGTCTTCCTCATCATAGCCCTTCCAGTGTACCAAGAACTCCAAAGATTGTCCTTTAAGCTGAGAATTAATGATGTACTTGACTTCAAACTCTAGAAGTCCTTCTTGTGTGCCCACAATGGGTCCCAGGGCAACAATGGGTTGGTTTTCAAGGTGTTCCTTGTAAGGTTTCACTCTTGAAATGTTTACAGTTGGGTGAATTTGCAGGGTGGAAGTGTCATATCCCATCCAACTCTGGTCACTCTGGACCAACTCCGTTGACCCTCCGGTTCATTCTTGCTCAATATCATAGACCTTGACTTTGGACCTTTTCCTTTATGTTCTATCTTGACATCTTTTCGTATGTTCCACTATGACATCTCTGTTTCCATTTCATCTTGACACCTCTATTCCCATTCCATCTCAATGTCTTATCTTGACTTCCATTTCACTTACATAGTTACCTCTGTGCCTGCGCACATTGAAGACTTACCTGATCTCATCTCTCTCAGTATATAAAGTCTCTACTTCTGTCCATAGATACCTCAGTTCGAATCTCAACTTAACCTTGACTTAACCTTGTCCTGTCCTCATCTTGATCTGACGATCTCCTCTTGTCTTGAGTCTGAGACTCTCCTCCAAACTCCGACCCTCTGCAAATTTGGGACACCAGACTTTCTGCAAAGGTGCACCACATAAGGTGAAGCCAAGTTCTGTTTGACTAACCTAACTCTGAAGTCTGGAGTTAGTCCGGAGTTCGTCCCCAGTGTTTAATAGGAAGGGAGTTTGAGAGTAATGGCATTTGGACCTGCAAATGAAAGGATTTCATAGGAACTGATCCATTGCTCTGTGAGCTTCTTCAAGGCCCTATTGAGTTTTATGTTCTTGGTTGACAGCCAGACCATATCTCCAATTGTCAAGTCCAGAATCTTGGAGCAGTGTTTGTCCACTTGCTTCTTCATTGATTGTTGAGCTCTGTCAAGAGATTCTCTAGCATGCTCAAGCATCTTAGAAAAGACTTGTGTGAAGGCTGAAGATAATTTGTTCTTGGTGATTGTGGGCTCAATGCCCATCCTTGGTTTGTAGGTTTTTGTTACCTTGAACAGTGTTTTCTTGGTGGCAGAGTGCTGGTGATTATTGTAAGAGAATTGTGCCAGAGGGAGCCACTCTGCCCATTTTTCTTATTTTTTGGCCATAAATAGCTGAAGGTATTATTGAAGGTCTTGATTAACCTGTTTTGTCTGTCTATTGGTCTGAGGATGGAAGGCTGTAGACATATTGAGGTTGATCTTAAGTATTTTGCTGAGATCCTTTATGACTTGAGAAGCAAATTGGGGTCCTCTATCAGAGATGATGGACCTAGGGAGGCCATGGTGCTTCCATACATGGTCTCTATACAGCTTAGCTGTTCCCAAGGCTGTAATGGTTTTGTTGGTGAGAATGAATTCCACCTCTTTTGAGAATTGATCTACTACAACTAGAATAGAGTTGTAGGTGTTGGAAAGGGGGAGATTGGTGATGAAGCCCATGGATATGTTTTTCCATGGACCTTCTGGGATTGGATTTGGGATTGATTCTCCTTTGGGTGCCTTATTTTCTGGCTTTATTCATGCACATCTGTTGCACCTTGAACAATATTCCTTTACTTGGGCTCAAAGGTCATTCCATTGGAAATATCATTCTATTATTTGCCATGTCTTTTCAGCACTGCCATGTCTGGCAATTGGGGAATCATGATATAGAGTGATAATATCTTGGTGAAGGGAGTCTTTTTGTGGAATGAAGATCCTGTCACCAAGATACAGGATTCTGTCTTTGTTAAGAAGGTTAGGCTTATCTTTGCCCTTCCATTCTTCTTGTGCTTCTATGATCCTTTCCAGTAACTTCCTTTCCTCTCCTTTGATTGTAAAGCCTTGTTTTGATTGTACCCTTACTCTGTTTTTAGGGATCATTTGTACACCCTTGTTATTCTCATCAATTCCAATAGCATGATCCTCTCATTAAGAGAGAGCATCAGCCTTTCCCATCTGGGAACCAGGCTTATTGACTAAGATGTAATTGAATCTAGACAGCCATTGAGACCATCTTGCTTGGCAATGATTTAGATCTTGTTTCATCATAAAGTACTTCAGGTTGGTGTGGTCCATCCATACTTTGAATTCTCCTGCCTCCTCAAGGTAATGCTGCCATTGTTCTAAGGTGAGAATTATTGCAAGCATTTCCTTGTCTGCAATTGGATAGTTCTGCTGCTTGGGAGTCATTGAAGCAGAGGAAAAGGCAACTGGATGCCACTTGTCGTTGTAGAGAACCTTGGTTCCCTACGTCTGTATTTCTGATTTACAGTATAGGGCATCCGACGACATCACATCTCATCCGATGTTATCCCGGTCATCCCGATGCTATCCCGGTAGACCGGATGACTTCCCGGTGTGTTTCTGGTTGGGATCGATCCCCTACATGACCGGGTTGCGCAGAAACCGGCCGGAGTTGGTTTATACCGGCCGGGATCACTTCCCGGTGTTGTTTCCCGGTATTCTGATATCTGGGTATGTTTGTTTGCGACCGGTTTACATTGTTTTGGGCCAGTTTTACTATTTCTACCTATTTGATATTGTTTTATGTTAGTTGAGCACTACTTAGACATGTCATTAGTTATCTAATGGAAGTTTTTCCGCTCTCCTTTGTGTTAGAATGCCCG
>JBBPKI010001962.1:0-10048 GCA_038089155.1 Nevesoporus exiguus
TACCTTGGCAATCTCGCGAAGGCCTGTCTTGAATTCCCGTCCGGGTTCGTCTTGAACCCGTCCGTTCTCAATGAATATTGTGACGTGGAACCTGCCATCTTCGCCAACGGTCCACCCATAATGATCGACGTTGCTTTCAAAGGAGTAAGGACGAGCCGGGGCGAGCTCGAAGCCAAGGCGGTTCTCTACTTCTCTCTTGAAGTTGTGAAGACCCATACGGTCGATCGTATATTTCAAGCGCGCGTTCTGCGTTACGTCAGAGGTCAAAATTTTGATCTCGTGATTAGAGTGACATCTTCACCTTCCGGCTGGTGGCCCGAATCAGTAATCGGCGCGCACTAGAAAAAAGTAACCACTGACTCGACACGGTTTCCATTGTCACGCTGGGTCAACATAACCTTCTCTGCGACGACTGGCCCCTGCTCGACGCCGCAGAACCCAATGATATCGGCGACGCGAGGATACGTCTTTTTATTACCATGAGTCACACCCATTCCACCACCAACAGTGACGTTGAAGCCTTCCAATTCGCCATCTTCATCAACGATAGCAATGAAGCCGAGGTCATTGGCAAATATGTCGACATCGTTGTAAGGAGGAACAGCAACTGCGATCTTGAACTGGAAGGGACTCGATTTCTGGTCAATCCCGATCATTTAAAAATTTATACGGACCTTCCGAGGAAGATAAAATTCCCCATACAACGGCTCAAAGTCCTTGATGGCCTCACCAGCTACCATCTTCTTATCCAGCCAAATTTCATGATATGCAGTCGTTCTGGGCAGCAAATGGTCGCTGACGAGTTTAGAAAACTCATAAACACTGTGGTGAAGTTTCGAGAACGAAGGAATAGCAGAGCAGATCACATTACTAGTAAGAGTAAATGATAATTTATTCGACGAGTGGAAGTAACATACCGGTTAACGTCACCACAGGCGGCCAAGGTGTCCATCAGCACTCGGTTAATCTTTTGGATAGAGGGTTTTAAATGACGCTTGATGACACCGTGAAACTGGAAGGTCGACCTTGTGGTGATCTTTAGGGTACCATTACCATGCTCATCGGAAATTTGGTCCATTTGCAACCATTGCTCTGGTGTACAAACACCACCTGGCGTGCGCACGCGGATCATGAAGCTGTAGGCTGGCTCGACTCCCTGAACCTGACGCTCGTCACGGATGTCACGGTCGTCCTGCTGATAGATCCCGTGGAACTTAGTAAGCTGAGTATCAGACGGAGCAAGCGCTCCGGTAGTCGTATCCTCCAAACCCTCCGCGATGGTGCCACGAAGGTACTGAGAAGCTGCTTTGATATGCTCGTTCGTGATCGGCTCGGGTTCAGCTTCCGTGATCTGGACGCCATCGACACCAAGCGCCTTCCAAACCTCGGGCTCCCAGGCCTTGTATCCGGTCTCGGGTCCATCAGCGTCTTGATCGTCCCCCAAACCGAGATCGACAAAGCGCTCGCCACCGAGCTGTTCTAAGCGCAAATCAAGGTCCTTGCTGGGCTTGTTGTAATAGTGGGCATCTTCAGGACGAGGCCAATAGTGGCTGTCACCGAGGCCAAAGACGGCGTATCGCAGCTTGGAAAAAGGCTTCTCCCTGCGGAGCACAGCAGCGTTCAAGGCTTTGAAAAGTTGGCGTCCATTTTGAGGAGGTTCACCCTGACCTGCGGTCGAGGTCACGAATGCAACATATTCCTCTTGCGCGAGGCTTTGGATGGTCACCGAATCGAGGGTCCCAATGGTCACTGATGTGCCTCTTGCCTTGGCACGATTGACTAGCTTTTTTGCATACTTTTCCGCCGTGCCTCCGTCTGAAGCATATAGCACGAGAAGGGGCGGTGCATCAAGTGCGACAAGCAAATCGTCGTAGGCCTGCTGTGCCTTCCGCCTACGGGCCTCCTTGACGCTCCCACCCAAGCTACTTACGAGCTCGGTAGCAATTTGTGGCTTGGAGCGAACGAGCTGGGAAAGATGGTTTTTCCTGTCAAGGAATTGCCGCAAGTCATTCTTGACCACGTCAGAGTCAAGGGTGAAAGGTTCTTCGCCTTTAGCCTCCTTGACAGGGTCCCAGCGATACAGGGGCCAGTAACCGGAGTCAATTGCGAGTTTCGTCTCCTTTAACAGCTCAAGCGCCGGGGAGTCCTCCCCATGGTAAGGAAGATAGGCAAGGACAACGGACGGGCCTTTGTGCCTGTCCGCTTCCATTACGGCTTGCAGGACCTGTGCATATGAAGAGTACACGGCAATACTAGCAACATAGACATCTCCATGGTTCATCGCATATAAGCCAACATCTTGTTTGCGGCGATGAGGATCGGCTGCGTTTCGGGACGAATAGGGCAAAGTATCAAGAATGAGAATGTTGATATCGAGACCAGAGGCTAAGGCGTGGTGCAAACCCGATGAGCCAAGATCATAGGCCCAGGCGTCTGAACCAACTATCCATCTGGACTTTGATGGGAAGTATGCCTTCAGTGCAAGAATGCGATCGACAAGCACATTGGAAAGCTGTGAAGACTCTAATGCCGCAGTCACTTGAGCTCCGATAGTACGGCTCTTTGAACCATCATCTTTAACTTGTAGCCACTGAGCGAGCAGTCTGTGCAGCTCGCTACTCAATTCCTCGACCTCCATCAAGCCCTGAACTGAATTGATGAGCTGAACCCGCTGGTCCATCTGGGCTCGGATGCGGCCGAGCGCATACTCAGGACTGGTAGCTATGCTGCCTTGTGTAGGAACCAGCTCAGGAGAATTTGAGATCTCTAATCGCAGACCAAATACATGAGACAAGATCTTGGTGTAAGAAGATTCATGCTTTGGAACGCGAGGGACTGAAGCTTGCGACAAGGAGACGGCCCCGTTTTGGAGGTGCAGTGGGGATGTAAACGGTGCGCTATTTGTAGCATGAACAAGTCCTAGCAATTTGGCCGAACTGACTTGCTCGACATCAGTGAACCAAACACTCTGGACGAAAACCTGGGAGTGTGCTTGGCGCTCCTGCAGTGCATCGACGATATCGAGGTAAAGTGGAGTCCATTTGGTGCTAGAGCGGTGGAGTTGCTCAAGCACGAGCACGCGGGAAGCTGAGATGGGGACAGCGTGCAAGATTTGGGAAGGGAGGAGGGGAGCAAGTAGTCCGACGGAAACAAACGACACACCATCAACCTCCGAGATACTGGGAATATTCCCAAGGACGAAGACGACAGTGTTCGGGTTTCCATCACTGCGGATCGTCAAAGGGAGGTAGGGGCGACGGGTTCGAGCGGACGTGGACAGCGCAGCGGATTCATAAAGTTGATAGAGAGCCAGGAGAGGCCCTAGTGTATCAACATGCTTTTCACCATTCAGATCGCTAGGACAGGGGAAAGTCGCTCTGCTGGCGGAGAGGGTGACCTTTTCGGAAAGTAGGAATGGTTGCACATCCTCTTCAGCAATGTCCACAACTGGACCATCCGGCACTTCGTAAAAGACGTGTACAACTGCCTTTTTCTCGGTACGGGCAAGCCGAGAAGCAAGGAGGGAGTTATCATGGGCTTCTTGGGGCGTGTAAGAAACCACGAAGAAGGGGAATGCAGATTGAAGCGGGAGGACGTCCGATAAGTCATCCTTGACTGCGATGTGGAGGACAAGCGGGAGGGAGGAGAGCTCTGCCGCAAGGAGCACGAGACGGAGAGCGGACTGTGACGTGAGGAAGGAGGTGAAGGAAGCCAATGACGAGGCAGACGAAAGTCGGAGTAGGGTCACACCAGGATCGCCGCCCGCAGGGATGGAATGAACGCTTGGTCGACGAGAGGAAGTGTCCGAAAAGGCCTTGTAGCATTCGGAGAACGGGGATGACACAGGGCCAGAGGGCTTGGTGTGGAGCACGATGTCGGAGGCAAGGAAGGCTATCCGAGAGACTGTCCGGATCGCGGCCATGGCTGGCGGGAATAGTGAGGTGGACGCGGGGAGCGACAGGGGACAACATACCTTGAAGTAGGAAGAGGAGGAGGACTGGCAGATGGATGGGTCGGGCATGTCGGTTTTAACTGGACTGCTCCTGAGCACACCATTTCGCCGTCATCGGCTTGATGGGAAATCTGGATTGTGCAAATACTATACGTGGTAGCTACGACACTAGCTACACACCAGTCTACGACCGAAGGTCGCCGAACCGACCAACCAATCTACTGACCCTGCTGAGCTTTCAGGTCCTCCAAATAGTAATGTGCTTTTCCAAGCATCCAGATAGTGAACGAGAATTTGAAGTTTGGGTACGAAATCATACAGTTTTTGTTAAACACACCCTCGATAGCTTCCTGCGGCCACGATCCATCCTGTTGAACTAGATCTCAGCACGTAACAAGTTTCATAATCTGCACTTCTTACCGGAAGCTGTCGCAACATGACCAACTTGACTGCCTTCTCGATGGGTTCCGCATGCGGGTACCTGGCATACATGAGAGCCATGGCTGCCCAGCATGTCTGCACAACCTGAGTGTTTTCGTGTTCAATCCAACGACGGGACTCGCAAGTCTACAATAGGTGAGTACGAGTCGGCATATGGCGAATCCAAGGGTGAACAGATAACAGACCTTGTAGCTTTCTCCCCATCCCCCGTCTTCTCGCTGTTTCGAAAGTAGGAAATCGCACGCACGTCGGACAGCAGCACTATTTCCGTAGTACTCTCCGCCCAGTGCTAGACTTTCCAACGCAAACTGGGTCGCATAAGTGAAACAGATCCCCCACGATCCAACCCATCCACCTTCCGGTTGCTGCACTTCGTGAAGCCATTTGATTGCTTTCGTAATTGTCCGTCTGGCAACGTTAATTAAAACCATCTTGATTGATGAAATCGGTCCTACTCACCCGATATCCGCTGCTCGGTAATTCGGATAATGTTTTCTGAAGATTGACAAGGACGTGATCACCGAAGTCGTGCACTCCGGGTAACGGAATTCAGTCATGATATCCCCTATAGGACGCTAAGTTCAGTTCGATGATTTAATTATAATCGGCAGGCCTACCAAAGACCTCTGCGCAATTAAACCACTCCAACCATACGGGTCCCCTTACAAGCTCATAGCTTGCATAACCGCCATCGCCGTTCTGCATCGAGAGTAATGTGTCGACAGCATCAAAGAGCCGATCGTCTGAGACGGCCTTCTCCGTTCCTCTAAGGGTCATGATGAGCAGGGTAATCTCAAACGATCAAGCGCACGCATACACACTCTACCTGGTTCTGCAGGTACATGACTGCTTTAAGACCTTCTCCTGTGCAATCACTGACCGTATAGCCTTGTTCTTTGGTGCTGAACGGCCATGCTCCCTTAGTTCGGTGACGGTAAGCCGTCTCATAATGTTTGGGGTTTTCTCGAATTTGGCAAGCATCCAACCACCCCAAGGCCATTCTTAAACTCTCCTTGTTTTCCGGCTCGTTCGCAAGACCTGTCTCAACAAGTGCCTGGGTAATGAACCCTATGTCCCAAAGTTGACTGCCATTCGTCCCACACATCATCATGCCTTCCGCACTAAGCCACATGAAATCGGCACGCTTGATGGCATGTTGACGATATACCTCCGTGCCGGGACCTTCAACGACGAAACGACACAACAGGTTCATCATCTTGGAGACAGGCCCAATAGTCTGGTATTCTGTATTTTCGTCCTCATACACAATGAGCTTGTAAGTGCGCTCCAATGCAGCCTTTCGGAGAATAGGAATGGCGCAGCTCTCGTAGATTGATAGAACTGCATTCATCGCATCGAGGATTAATGTATGAGGCGAATAGAGGTCGACAGTCGCGACGTTATTACGCTGTGCTGGCCAATATATGCGATGATACTCAGTCGTGTATAACTCCTGCAAATGGAAACATTGAGTATAAGGGTATGGCGGACTTCATGGATGCATACTTGGCGAAGGGAATGGATTAAGTCGTTTTCTTCCATCTTAAAGCGGATACCATAGAGATAACTCATGGGTATGTAGACATTGCGGGTATGAATCCACCACTTGTGGGGATGCAGTGGGACCCACTCAGGGAGCAGCCTGGAAACAATCAGCGCAGGGTCCAGTGCAGGGATGAGTATCGATCCTACCAAAGCTCTGGAGGTATAGGGTTCAATCCTTCCCAGTCGTATACATTAAGAATTGCCAACCAAAACTTCCCCCACGAGGGAGCGCCTGTGGCACCTCCTGGATAACCGTAGTCAGCACCTTACAGTGGTTGCTTAGAATGAGATGTACCTAGCTGGTGGAGGGTGGCCCTTGCCTTGACGGCAACTGGATGTTCAGCACTCATGCCGAGGATCCGCAAAGCCGCATAGTTGAGGGCAGTTCCAAGCACAGTAGAGTGTCCTTCGATGTGTCTAGGTAGGATTAAGCGCTGCTCACCTGACATGGAATTGCAAACGTACAGACCCCAACCTCCGTCTTCGGGATGCGCCCGATTTATGAGGTAACGAATCATCTCGAGGCGCTCTTCCTCTTTGAACCCCATACCAGCAGCGTAGGACCCGATGACAAGGCCAGGGTATAGGAACATTGGACCACCATACTCACCAGCCCAATGACCATCCTGCGACTGGAGGTGCTTATAGAAAGTATAACCGTTCCGAGCAGCTTCAAGCGGTGTGTTCGCTTTCGGAAGGTTAGGGAGGTTCTGTCGTGATCACTTGCGGCTTATTGTATGTATCACGCACGGACGAGGACTTACAAGAGGCTGGCCTGACCAGTACTTGTCTACATGATTTTGAGGCCACTTCTCGCACTCTTCATCCGTTTTCAAGTAATGCCAGGTATGGCGGCCACCATCGTTGGCGAGCAGCCTCCACCGGGAGTAGTCGGTAAAGGGCTCTTTTCCAGACTCTGGAATGTCGAGCGGAGAGTACAGTTTTGCAAGCATGGTGGTAGACATAGTGGTTCCAAAGAAAGCCGCGGGAGCGAAATATTTAACCGTGAATCAGACCATTTGCTACATGGTTGTTACTAGTGACGGCCTGGCGTCAGGGTTCATTGTGGTAATCAAATAAAAATATAGCGCGCGCCAACATAAAACTATCGCTTCGCTCAGCGGCCATGAGCAGTTTCCGAGACTCGTCAATACTCATCATAGAAACAGGCAGAACGACTGTCAGGGCTGGCCTCGGCATACATGAACTTTTGAAAACTCCAACGGTGGTTTGTTGTACAATTTAATATGTCGCCATTCAGCACTGAGGGTACAAATACATCCAGGAAGTACCTGCACGCGTCGGGTTGAGACAAACAGCCGGGGAGCCCTTGTCTGTTTCCATTACAAATGGAACACAGCCCAGCGGAACCGGGGAGGGTAGCGACTGCTGGCGTTCGGTAACATCACCGACTCGACTCTCCTCGCTCCCCTTTCACGCGAGTGCCACTGCAAGGGTGAATGACTATCTTGTGGGCACCCAACTTGACGAAGCGCTCGAAGCAGATCACGACATCCTCGTATCATGGCCATTTGCAGACGGCGATATCCGCAACTGGGCTCAAGCTGAAGCTATCTGGTGTGCACTCCGATGTGTATGTCTATGCTGGACCGACCCACTCTTACGCCTGAAGTATGCAGGAAACACATCATCTTCAATAGACTCCAGATAAAACGCACTCAAAACGAATCCCCGGTCATGCTTTCCATCGCGCCTGGACTTTCTCGCGTTTCCCAAGAGCGAATATGTCAAATTTTTTTTGAGCGTTTCAACGTAGCTAGCTTTGCGATCGTCGAGCGGCCCATGACACAATTATACGCAACTGGACAACTGAGTGGCGTCGTCGTTGACATAGGATGCGAGAAGACAGATGTATCGCCCATATACGACGGATTCATCGTGCACTCCGCGCGGTCCTCGACTTCATTGGGCATAGGTGACTGCGAAAAGTACCTAGCGAATCTTCTACGCTCAAACCAATCTGTCATGGCCGCTGCATCTTCCCCCGAGTCAACTAGAGATCCCAAGGCTATACAGATATTCCTCCTTGATCTCGTCAAATACATCTGGTCAGAAGGCCATATTCGTATTCCGTCAGACGGTCAGATCGCAGAGGTGCTAGAGGATGAAGGGGTCACGGACATTGCCGCGGTCCTGGTTGCGGGAAAGGAGAAAGCTGTAATTGAGGCTGGGACGAAGAAAAAAGCAACCGCAAAGGCATCTGCTGCAGAGCAGGCGCGTGCGAGAGAAATCGAAGCTCTTGACCTCATTACATTGCAGTTCCGCGACCACTCGATAACGTTAGGGAAGGAGCGACATCGGTTTTGCGAGCCACTTTTTGATCCTTCACTCCTTCAGTCGTTATATCAAAAAACCGAGCTAACACTTGAGGACGGCCCGCTCTCATTACAGGATACAGTTGGATTTTCAGTCGGTCAGGCTGATGTTGATCAGCGACAGTACATTTGGCAAGGACTTTTTGTCACTGGAGACTTAGCAAACCGTGTCAAGGGTATACTTTTTACTTCCTTCCTTCGTCAATCCTGAGTACCTGTCGAGTAGGAATTGGCACTGCGCTACAATCGCGCTTGTCGCCATTTATTCTTGGCAATCCGGATCAACATAATGAGGTTCAACCGCGCTCAATTCGTGTCGTGAGCGTTCCTGACTATTTTGCCGAATATCGAGAGAAGGGAGATGGACTTGCAGCATTCTTGGGGGCCAGCATCGTAGCCAAGGTCAATGCAAGACTACGTTTTCTCTATGTTCTACTAACAGTTACCGAATTAGATATCTTTCAACGATGCCCAAGGAAAAAACTATGTATCAAAATCGGATTATGACGAGAAGGGTCCGCGCTCTATCGTAGAAATGTCACCTGCACTGTTGTAAACATGAGATTTAGACCCCTCCACGTGGGGTCACTTACCAAATGCGGAGTTTACAACTTGTGGAAGAACTGTACAGTTACCTATCGGCATCCTCGGCGCAGAACTCTATTGATTGAGTAACACTACCAAGTCATCTCGAGGTACCCGCCACTTCACGGCCTCAAGTCATACTCCATGGCACTTACCAAGAAATCTAAAGCCGCCAAGTCGACCGAGTCCATCGCGTCTCGTCTTGCTCTTGTCGTGAAGTCGGGCAAGTACACTTTAGGGTACAAATCAGCGTTGAAGCAGATGCGCAGTGGCAAGGGTGAGTGCCTTTGGTCGATAAACTCACGGGGACTGGAGCGTGAGGCTGAGAAGGTCCCTTGAGCTGATGATTATTTTCCTCCTCATTTTCCGATGGCCACTTAGCCAAGCTTGTCTTGATCGCCGGAAACTGCCCACCCCTGCGTAAGTCGGAGATCGAGTACTATGCCATGCTGTCAAAGACGACCGTGCACCATTTCGCTGGGACCAATGTCGCCCTTGGCACTGCTGCTGGCAAACTGTTCCGCGTCGGGTATGTCAACCAAGTACGGCCTATTGTCGACATTTATTTGACAAGTGACCAGTGTTATGACTGTAACCGACCAGGGAGACTCTGACTTACTTACTTTCGCCGAGGGCAATGCCGCGTAAACGATACAAAATATGTACCGCTGGAAGTGCTCTTGTGATACTTTATATGGGCCTTATGTCACCGAGCTATCTCATACACACCCCTAGTAGCGTGGGTCGCGGCGGTATTGATCGCATGTATGAATATACTTCTCCATTGCACCTCGTATCGGTGATTCGAGTATCCAGGAATCAAGCTAATCAATTATTGCCAAGTATTACACTGGCTAGACAAGCCGTAAGGTCTGACCGCCTTACTCTGCGCTCATTTGACATTATGTTCTCGCGCCGGTCACCCGCCACCGCGCGAGGGGGCCGTGGGAAAGGAGGTCACCGCGCGTCACCCGGGTGGCCACCAGGGGCCGAGTACATACTATCAATGAACCCTAAATACACAAGGTCAGCTATTTCATGAATAGCAACACAACTACACATTTTGTCTACCAGAGTCCCTAGCCTAAGCCCTCGTCTATCAGCTCATATAACCACGGAAACAAAAAATGATGTTTTGAAGTTGCTAGAATGGAATGAAACACGGGGTTGAAATGCATATGAAATGCGC
>JBBPKI010001963.1:0-10039 GCA_038089155.1 Nevesoporus exiguus
TTTGTTGGCAGATAGTCGAGCCGTGGCAGTCGAGCCGTGGCATTCGCGCGTCGAACTTGCTGCTGTCGGCGCATTCGCCAACGCCAACAGTCTCACCATGTTGAGTATCCGAGTGCATAAAGCATTGTTCACGCCCGTCGTGCTCAAGCCGCGACTCATATTGAGTCTCAGAGGCTATAGCACACCTGTGCAAAGGCCGAAATCAAAAGTGTGGGCATCGGCCGACGAAGCGGTCAAGGGCGTCAAGTCTGGCGACGTGTTACTTTCCGGGGGTGGGTTGTTTCGTCTTGCGTCGCTATGATCCTTACCGTTGAGAACGTCCGACAACAGGATTCGGGCTTGCGGGTCTCCCAGGTGCGGTTCAAGTGATGCTCGCAGCCATATCGCACACTCATTATACATCTCTCCAGATACCTTGCTTGGCGCTTTGATGAGGAGAGAGGATGTCAGGAACCTCATCGCTGTCTCCAACAACGCTGGAGCTGGCAACAACGGTCTCGGTGCGCGCGAGTTCCCCAGTTCCATACTACAGGCCAGCAGACTGAGTATTCTACAGGGAAGCTATTCAACAACAAGCAGATAGACAAGATCATCGCATCATACCCAGGGGGGTGAGTCCACCACCTCTTTCAGTCACCGTACTGCAATAATCGCCATGCTCTCGAAGGAACAAGGCCTTCGAGGCAATGTATCTCAATGGGGAGATTACGTTGGAGCTTTGCCCTCAAGGCAGTCTCATAGAACGCATACGTGCTCATGCTGCCGGTATACCCGCGTTCTTTAGTCCTACTGGGGCCTCCACTGCAGTTGAAGAAGGGGCGATACCTATGAGATATAACGAAGGTGGCTTTGCCAACGGTGTCAAAATACCCGGTGTCAAGAAGGAGACTCGGGAATTTGATGGTCGCAAGTATGTGATGGAGACCGCCATCGCCGGTGATGTCGCGTTTATTCATGCCTGGAAAGTCGATGAGGTTGGAAACTGTGTTTTCCGGTGAGTGCTGGGATCAAATAGCGCATTGACGGGGTCTGAACGCCATGTTCTCTGTAGGTTCGCTCAAAACAACTTCAGCACTGCTATGGCGAAAAACGCGAAACTAACTATCGTCGAGGCAAGTTGGAGATGTGATCCGTTTGCGATCGTTACTTACCCGACTTCCAGGCGGACGAAATCGTTCCCGTCGGTTCTTTGGATGCTGCCACTATCCACATTCCTGGCATTTATGTAGACCGCGTGGTTCGTTCGACGGAGCCCAAGCGTATTGAGTTTGTGACGCTGGCCCCGAGTGAATCCCCAGGAGAGAGCGAACCGTTGAGCCCCGAGAAGGCTGCTGCTGCCGCCCAAAGACATAAGATTGCCAAACGCGCCGCGAAGGAGATCAAGGACGGGTTCTACGTGAATCTTGGTATTGGCATGCCCACACTTGTGCCTCAACACTTGCCGGAAGGCGTACATGTCTGGTTGCAAAGCGAGAACGGTATTCTTGGGATGGGTCCTTACCCTACCAAAGAACAAGTTGACCCGTAAGTGCCAGCGTGTTAGTTGTCTACTCATGTTTAGGTCGTTGATCACGATACGAAGGGATCTCATTAATGCTGGAAAAGAAACCGTTACTCTCGTACCTGGCGCGTCAGTCTTTGGTGCGTATGGTTGGATGTCGTCTTCTCCCTCTCCGTTATTGATGTCATTGGCAGATTCTAGCGAGTCTTTTGCGATGATCCGCGGAGGCCACATTGATGTTGCAATCTTGGGAGTGAGTCTTACCTCGTTTTCTATTCAAATCTCACCTCCGTTCATATGTCTATCTACTTGACAGGCCATGCAAGTTTCCCAGGCTGGTGACATTGCTAATTTTATGATTCCTGGTAAACTAGTCAAAGGTAGATGTCTCAAGTCATATACACACCGTTTCACTTCTCACTATTACTCATGCTTCCCGTACAGGCATTGGTGGAGCCATGGACCTCGTTTCTAATCCCGACAAGACCAAGGTGATCGTAGTGATGGAACATTGTGCGAAAGACGGAAGCCCGAAGATTCTCAAGCAATGCAGCCTTCCTCTCACAGGGGCACGGACCGTGAGCCAGATTATCACTGAACTCGCCATCTTCGACGTGGACCGGAAGAACGGCGAGTTGGAACTAGTAGAGCTACAAGAAGGTGCTACTTTGGAAGAAGTTAGGGCGAAGACAGGCTGCGATTTCAAAGTCTCGCGAGATCTGAGCAGACAATGATTACCTTTTTTTCCGTCCCGATCTTGATCGTTGTAGTAATACCATTCGTTTCGTCATATCAGTGGCATTTCGATCAACATGCTGTTGCTTTTTGTACAATGCTTTGCTTCCGGCCTGACTGGGACCACCTAAGAGCTGCCGGGAATGCTTCGGTTTCTCTCTCAGTCGTTTGTCAACACGTAACACTACGCTCACACGGGCCGGGTATGGTGTGGTATGTCACGTGCCCCAGTACGCCGCTTTCGGAGTAGCATTCTGGCACTCGACCGTGACACAGATGCCGAGGACGGGTCAAGATGGGAACGCCTCCAAGCCGCGCCGTGGTGGCTATTCCTTCACAAGTTCGGCTTGCAGTGTTCCTTTCAGTCTCAGGTCCAGAGCCCACCGAAGACTCGTGGTAAAGGTTCTTCAGCAAAGGTATAAAGGTACGGACGTGATGAGTGCTGGCAGACCCAGAATACCCCAGCCCGAAATCTCTCCAACCTTTGCACCTCTCTGTTCCTCCTATGAGTATCCTTCTAGCGTTGCATCCAGTTGCTCTTCAGGCCGAGCTCCGGGTGCTTTCATGCAGGCGTTATGTCAGGCACTACAGCGTCACGACCCCGAGTTCCCAGAGGCGCAAGATCTGGGACTCGGCTGATGAGGCGGTCAAGGATATCAAGACTGGCGACGTCCTCTTGAGTGGTGGTGGGTTTCCAACCAGTGATGCTTGTCCGTGCTCGAGCCAATCGTATCATCTAGGCTTCGGGCTATGCGGTACCCCAGGTTGGTTTGAAAGTGATCAAAGCCGATTGGAACAGAACTTACTACGCGCGTTGTAGAAACGTTGATCACTGCCCTTTCAAAGAGAAAAGACGTGAGTGGGCTTACAGCCGTCTCAAATAATGCCGGCTCGGGCGAAGGCGGTTTGGGTAGGTGACATTTTCGCTGGTGCGACACGTTCGTTAACGACTTCCAGTTAAGATGCTCAAGTCAGGGCAGCTGAATAAGCTGATTATTTCATACCTCGGAGGGTCTGTTCCGTTCGTTCTGTTACAGTACGCGCGCACTGACTCCAATCAGGAACAAATACCTTGAGCAAATGTATTTAGGTGGCAAGATGTCGCTGGAACTGGTACCCCAAGGTACCCTTGTAGAGCGCATGAGAGCGCATGCTGCAGGAATTCCGGCGTTCTTCACACCTACTGGAGCCTCCACAGCTGTTGAAACGGGCGGAATACCCATCCGTTTTAATGCAGGCGGATTTAAAGACGGCGTTAAGGTTCAGGGAAATAAAAAGGAAGTTAGATTGTTCAATGGGAAGCGATATGTCATGGAACCAGCGATCGCGGGTGACGTCGCCCTTGTACACGCTTGGAAAGCGGATGAAGCTGGGAACTTGGTGTTCAGGTGGGTCTAAGGCTTATGTATTTCTCCGGTCGCCGACCTCATGTTTCCGCTTAGATATGTCGCAAACAACTATAACAATGTTATGGCAAGGAACGCAAAACTCACTATCGTGGAGGTGGGTGAAAACGTGTCGTGTCTTAGTCATTTGTCTCATATCACGCAGGCTGAAGAGATTGTGCCCATTGGGACACTGTCACCGAATGCGATTCACTGTCCTGGCGTTTTCGTCGACCGGATTGTCGAATGCACAGAGCCCAAGCAGTTCGAAATCTTGGCTACTGGTCCTACCTCGTCTGCAGGCCACACGAAGGATCCCAAGATCGAGCAGAGCACTCGTCGCAGAATAGCGCGACGTGCTGCGCAAGAAATAGGGGATGGTTTCTACGTCAACCTTGGTGTTGGCATTCCCACCCTTGTCACTGAATATCTCCAACCTGGCATCAAAATCTGGTTACAAAGCGAGAATGGTATACTAGGAATGGGCCCATTCCCTCCTGAAGGAAAGGCTGATCCGTCAGTGCCTATAACTATCGGCACCTGGCATTCGCTGAGGTACAGGATTTTTTTCAGAGACATTACAAATGCCGGAAAGGAAACAGTGTCTTTATTACCTGGTGCATCAATCTTCGGTAAGCGGGAGTGTGCGTGATTGCTGAACTGGGACTATACCGAGACTTGACAGATTCAGCCGACTCCTTCGGTATGATTCGCGGCGGCCACATCGATATTGCTATTCTTGGTGTATGCCCCGAGGCTTCGTTGAGAGAAATGCATTCTGATTTTCTAGCAGGCCATGCAGGTGTCTAGGTGCGGTGATATCGCAAACTTCATGGTGCCAGGCAAGCTCGTCAAAGGTGAGCCGTGTCTACTTGAACAGCAATCATTATAGGCACTGAAGACATGCAAGGTATTGGTGGTGCTATGGACCTCGTATCGAACCCAGACAAGACGAAGGTCATCGTAGCCATGGAGCACTGCGCCAAGGACGGCAGCCCCAAGATCCTGAAAGAATGCACGCATCCTCTCACGGGTGCTCGTGCTGTTAGCCGGATTATCACAGATCTCGCAGTTTTCGACGTCGACAGGCGCAACGGCGAGCTTCACCTTACAGAACTTGCGCCATATGTGACAATCGATGAAATCCGTGCCAAGACAGGTTGCGAGTTTATCATTTCTAAGGATCTAAGGCAGATGTAGACCTAGAAAGGTTGTCGTGGTGATGATGATGTATCACAGGTGATTTTTCTGAACATGTATTTTGGTGACCAACCTCCCCGTACGCCCCGGAGGCATATTCAGCGGTTATGTATGATTGTCCAGACTTTGCTGTACCCACACGTGTGAGGTGTCCGTAGTAACTTGCTGCGCAATTGATGCCGTTGTGTGGAGTATGACATGCAAGAAATTTGACTGGAGCGCTTGAGTATGTACACAGTGAGACTTAGCAACTCACTGACGTCCAATCCGGTAACTGCCATTGACGACTCTGTTGCTTTGACCTGGCCCACCAGTTGCCCAGCCCAATATCCGGCCCAGCATCCTTCCTCCCACCGTCCGTCCCACTGCCAGTCGAACCTTTTTCCGCCGTCGCAACGATGAATTGGGTCACCAACTTCTTCTCCGGTGGCGCAAAGCAATCCTTGCGACGGGGTCAAGCAATGTCGAGCACCCACGAAGCCTTCTCCCTCCCAACCACGTCACCCTCATTACCTACACATCCTGACGCATTCAACCCAGATACCCCCCAGCCTCCGGAGCCCCTCAGCCCATGTTATACCTACCCTCCACAGTCCCCCATGAGTGCATTCGGTTTTGTTCCGGCGTCGTAAGTGTATTTCAGCGTGCTGCCTTTCGTCTCCTCCATCCTTAATGCGTATCCACCACCAGCTTGCGGTCACGACCTACTTCATTGCTTCCTCTACATAATATACCTTATACCGATGCAATGTCACCACCTCCACCATCATATCCGCCATTAGCAACCACATGGAACCGGATAAAGATCTGGCTTGCCCGGGAATACCCAGAGCTAGGAGATACTCTCAACTACGGAATTCTTCCTCAAGATTTGGCTCAAATAGAGATGCAATTTGGTTTTGCACTTCCACAAGCAGTCCGGGAATCGTATTTGATCGTCGATGGCCAGGAAGCCGAGTCTTCCGCAGGATGTTCTGACGGCCTCTTCTTTGGGCTATCACTCCTGCCCCTCGAAGACGTCTTGGAGGAGTGGAGGTTCTGGAGAGAAGTTGACGATGACCCTTCGACTGGTGCTAATACCCGTCTTCGCGATCTCATGCGGTCGATACCAGATGGCTGGATACGCAAAGAGTACTCGCAAAAAGGCTGGATACCCCTCGTGGTCGATAAAGTCGGCAACTACATTGGCGTGGATCTCAACCCTGGGGAAGGCGGTAGTATTGGACAGGTGATTGTTTTTGGTAGGGATTTTGACACGAAAGTCACCCTCTGGAATGGCGACAGCCCCGGAGGTTGGGCAAGATGGTTGTCAAACTTTGCAGATGAATTGGAGAGTGGAGAGGGCTATGAGCTTGGACAAGGGAACGGGGACGGCGAGGGAAGTGAGGATGGGCTCGGATACGAGGCCTATTTTTATGATGGGAATGGTCGGGGACAAGGGGACGGCGGGGGAGAGGGAGGCCCAGGAGGCCTACGGTTGTCCGGAGCGTACAAAGGGTGGCATCCAATGGAAGCATGGGCGGACAAGAGCGTCAAAAAATGGTACGAAGCAGGGCTTTTGCGAGAAATGTCGCCATCTACAGAAAAGGGCAAGGTAGTCATCAGGATTCTGACGAAATTCTTTTGGCTAACTTGCAACAAAATCCTAGGCCCCTGACAAGCACGGTCTAGGTGTTCTGAATCTCGACGAGTCCGCAGTAACGGTGCCCATACCAGTCCTTGGACAACTCAGTGAAGAGCCTTCTGTACATCCTGATGTGTCCAACATCAACACTCGCGATGTCCCTGCCATAGCGGTTACCAAACCACCGGCCCCTGAACCTGTCAATTTGCCGAGTGTACATGACGTCGTACCACTCCCTTCCCCGCCAGACTCGAACCGCTCCTCCGTTGACGTTGACCTGGAGACTGGCCACGGTGTGCGACGACTAGTCGACGATGACATACCTACAAGCAAGTCGTCAGTGCAAAGAGTGACGCCGCCCAACGCAATTCCAAACGACGACTCTGCTGAGCCACCTTCAACGAGCGAGGAAAACACAGTCTTGCTCGCCGATATCGTTCCTCCGGATGCCGTTCCTAGTCCATTATCCGTTGAACCTGAACAGGCAGGAACACTGGATGCTACAGAATTGAACACGGCACTGTCACCCGCAGGAGAGGACACTCTTCCAGACACCACTATTCGGCTAGTTGGGAGTGGTTCATCACCTGTCGGAGACTCTGGGCTTCTTGATGGTGCAGAGGAAGCAATTGTGTCCGATATTCCTGTTGCTGTTGTTGCAGAGTCTGGCGGGTCGCCCCCCAAGAAAGAACAAACCCATGACAAGACAAAGTCATCGAGCTTTTCGTCATTCAGGAGATTTAGCGCTCACTTCACTAGCGGGAAACGGAAGAAAGACTCTGCTAGTAGTAATAGTGTCAAAGAGGCACTATGACGTCTATTCATTTTTAGTGCGCATGTTTGGCTTAGTTCGACGTACATGTACGGAATGTGCGTCCTGTGCACGCTAGTCTCGTGCGCCAAGGCCTGACACCTTTCCCATATTTTCCACCGGACATTTCTCCTCGTAAATTGCGATTCTCTCTCTTTAAGCATTATATCCTGTCTCTCCACGTTACCCCCATTACCGCATCCCTTCTCGTTCCCTTTGCCTCCGTTGTCCACTATACCCGACTACGTAACTACATCACGTACCATGCTCTGCGATCTTACTAATGTATGTTCGAGAGGCTCGGACGAGTTTCTTGGAGAATTTACACTCTTCTCTAGTCCGACATTCAACTAACGACGCATCAGAGACGAGCCATTTTCACGATCATAGCTCAGATTACTGCCGGCTTGTCCCTCTAGAAAATTATATTACAGTATTGCTTGTGGCCACCCGAATGAATGACCACAACGTCATGGCACGTCCAAAGATGATCATCCCACTCACGCGCTGGTAATAGTTTAGGCTCGTCGCGGAAGAAGTCGGAGAACCAGAGCACTAGCTTTGTCTAGGTTAAAGGAGCTTACTGCGTGACGAGTTTCCGTGTCAAGAAACGCGTCCACGCTGACCTGTGCCAGACTGAGACTGAGTACTAGTAGTAGGCTACTACATCACACAATTTGCAAAACTCTGAGATAACGTGATGTAGCTGAGATATCACTAAAGTGCGTGAGAAGCCCGACTTGCCCCTTAGTTGATAACATCATGGATTGCAAGTGTTTGCCGCGCTCGACGTGCTCAATAGAATATGATATCATGGACAGCCCCTGCGCTCGTCTCCTGAGAATGCAAAATAATGTCTCATTTTGACACCACTTGCGACGGTGTCACAACAGTGCGTCATACCCCTTCTGAGCCCATATGTCCTCGTCAAGTTCCTCCCCCTCGTCCACCATTATCACGTCGTCGTCGTCGTCGTCGTCCGATGACTCATCAGACTCACCATCTGTGCTACCACTGGAAGAACCACTCCCATCCATGTCCTCAATCTCGTCGTCTGACTCGTCCTCAGCTTCAGAGGCGCTGTTCAATTTAAGACAGTCTTCTGGCAGTGGTTTACGACCCTCGCGCTGTAAAAGCTTATCCCATTCGCAGGTGACCTTGTGGCCAATTCCTCCCCCACGGAAACACAGGAACATGTCCCTATCCACGAAGCTGCAGCAGTATTAGTATATATAGCACAGGGTGGTGCATCGTTCTTGGCGGCGCACCTCGTCCCTTTCTGGACCCCGCACGCTACGATCGGTATTTTCGGAAGAGAATGTCATGGCCCGAGTTGCCCGTCTTGAGCTATGGGTGTGGTGGTCGTCCCGAATTTGAAGACTGGTCTGGAACCAAAGTTCCACTGGCAAAAGAGTGCTGTGACTCTGATCTAGATGTGCTGATCCATACCTTGGACGCATTTATTGCAGGATGTTCATTTTCGTACGCTTTGTAGACAGTCGGGGTGTAATCCAAAACTAGTAGCTCGAGGCGTAGTACCTCAACATCGACATATGCAAGCGACGATGCAGAGACGGTCCTTATTCACCCGGTGAAGTCTTTTCAGACTTGCGCTTTCATAGCTACTAGGGTCCGTTTTAGAGCGTACGCTTCCTGTGTGCCACTGCTAGCTGAGGGGGTACCGTGGCAAAAAGCAAGCACGGCATGGGGTGTGTGGTCGCAGGTTGAAGGGAATGTTCATCCAACCGCCCATCTGTTTCCGTTCGACCTCTCCTGACGACAGAGTTGACCAGCCCTGCACATTCTTCATTTGTTGGATCCAGACGACACCACGACAACAGAGTAAAAGTCGGCCGTGGGCCATTGCGTTGAGCCCCCCAAGAACGGCAGCGGTGTTCCGCAGGTACATTCTCAGTAAATCATCTCGCACTCATCCTCACGTGTTATCATTACATAAGCTTCCATGCTTCAGATCACGCTTTCACATCTCTTCCCTTAGCGTTCTACCACATCTGTGATGACCGCTGAGGGTAAGCATTCACGCATACATTCGTCATAACTCCTGTAACCCATTCCTTGTCCCTAGCTGTTCTCGGCTAGGTAAATATAATAGCGTTCTACCACACCTGTGACGACCTCTGACGCGGTTCTCGGCTAGCTCGTACAAGTGGGCTTAAACTCGAAAGCGCAAGCACCGACGGGGTGCGGTGTACCGGAAGTTGATGTCCCATCCCTCCTCACCCTCTCAGACGACTGAGATCCCACACAGATTACAGCGACAAGATACTGACGAGCACGCAGAACGGCGACCTCATCATGTGGGACTTGGACAAGCCTGGCAGCACCAAGTACGGTGCGTGTCCTCGACTGTCTGCGTGCGTGACTGACATGGCCCCGCAGAACGCAAGACCAGGAACCACATCTGATCTATCCACAAGCTGTCTTACTCGTCCACGTTCTCCTACTACTGCATCACGGGCTCTGTAGATGGTGACACGCGCATCTGGGTACATCTTTGCCCCCTTATCTCGGTGCCGTGTTAATGGCGTGTAGGATTTGCGGGACATGTCCCACTCGGTGATGAAGATTCATCGCCCCATTTCCATTCGGTCACTTGTTTTCTCACCCTCTGTTTCGCACCCTTTACAGGCCGTCGTCGGATTCGACAATGGCTCGATATACCACTGGGACTTGCAAGTAGGCCAACATGGACAGCTAGATCGCTTACCTGTAGCGCATACAGGCTTCATCCTAGCCTTGGACTGGTGTAGCGCCTCTGTCAC
>JBBPKI010001964.1:0-10034 GCA_038089155.1 Nevesoporus exiguus
TGCCTCTAAAGATAAGTGACGTGGGTACTGATCCCACACATGGGTGGGTTCGCTCTCCTTTGAAAGTATCTTGAATAAGATGGTTTGGGCCACCGTGACAGAGATCGCCTATGAGTGAACGAGGAGGCATGAGTGGAACGGGGTGCCTTCTTCCATCAGGTGCGTATGCCCTGGCTTGGTGCTGGCATCCTGTGCGTGAAGCTGCCCACTCTTTTCAAAGAACCTTAGGCAGTCGCTTTCTCCTCTCGATCATGCTGATCCTCTGCCAAAATTCGATGCGTGGCACCCCCTTTGAGCAGAGTTACTTCCAATCGAAACGTAGTTGATAGAATGTCCGGGGTTAGACGCAGCATCCAGCGCTGGGCATGTACTCGCCTGTTCCCTCATAACAAAATGCTTGGATATAATCCGGGTGGAAAATCGAAAAGCATTCGTGATGGCAGCAGATCACAGGCGTTCTTGACGAATAGCGTGCAGCTATCAGCCGCCCCCGGCAGTGCTGCGACTCGGAGGAACGTCGCTGACGTTTGTACACACCCGCACTTCCGACTCTGTTGCGCCAGATCACTAACCGCTAATCGCAACCTGAAAGCATCAATTCAGTGTTCACGTAGACCTGGAGACTTGGACGAATGACAAGAAGCCTAGGGTCAGAAGGCCCCCTGGGATTGGTGAACCAGAGAACACGGACCACACACTGGCAGTTTTGTAGGAGTTACATATGTACAAACAGTTTAGGTTGCAGTCGTCAATGCGTATACCATAGCATCTGAATGATGATTGCTAGTCAAAGATTTGGGTGTTCGACTGAGTCGAAAACATGACTGACAGAGCCTGGTGATGCTCCGATCCAGACCGGCACTATGCGGTATTGACCAGCACGAACCATCGTGTTGGTAATACGACCAGTCTGAAGTATAACTGGGACATTATAAGAAGGGGGCGGTAAACTTGACTACTCATCCGTCGCAAGTTTGACCCGTCCCACGCTGCGTCCTCGACCAACCATGCCTACCAAGCATTGCTACGAGGCAAATCCCTTCGAATCTCCCGTCGAGACTAGAGCGTCTTCTACACAAACGAAGACAACATCGGAAGCAAGAACTCAAGAACCAGACATCCTCGCCACCGCGGACCTTTTGCTCGAACAACTGAAGCAGCTGGAGAACCTTTGCTCCACCGTTGAGGTGCGCCTTCAGCGCAAGCGTAAAGCACTCAAGGAACTCGAGTACCTCATCCTTGATTCCAATAGCCCAGAGGGGTCGCCGCGAAGCCCCGTATGCCCTGCCAACACGCCAATCGGCTCTCGCTTGCGCCTCGTATCCCCACGTCTTCAAGGACTCTTCGATCTCCGCGGACCGGGCCAGGGGAACCTCGACGCGATCCAAACCTGCCTGGACTACTTCCCAGACATTCATACGGAGGCCATCTCCATGTACGAGAACTTTGGGTATTCGGAGGACTGGGTGGATGACGACGGCCGCGAGGCACTGCTCTCAGACTCTCCATTTGATGACAAGTACGCGCCTCAGCAAACCACGCAAAACATGGAAAAGAAGTTACCGGCGATACCGCGTGAGGGGCGTGAGGTCTTGGAGTCGAAGATCCCGAGAAAGGTTTACGTTCGAAGACAAGTTTCATCGAAGGTCACAGGTCGACCCCAGACCGCCGCCGCGCGGGATACCCCACATCAGCGTCGTCCTAGTCTGCGTAACGCGAAGGTCCCGAACGCTGGTCCGGATCTGCCGAGTAAAGAGGCGATGCGTCGAGGGTCGTGGAGGCGGAGCAAGCCTGGGAACGCAAAGACGAAATCAGGTAGGAATGCCTTTGCCGATGAGAACGAGAGCATAGAAGATGGTAGTCGCAGGAGAGAAGAGGAAGGGGCTATGGTCCATCTATTTGGTCTACTCGGAACTTGGTCTGAGTAGGATCCCTCGTGCCATCTGAGCGACGCTGTGAGGGTTACACAGATCGATATCTGGCCCCTGCAAAGTCAAAGGACAAACCCTGCCAGAAACTTCCTACAGTCCAGTTGCCAGATGGTTTAGTCATATTTGTGACCGCGTTCGTCTCACTACTACGATTTATCGATCCCCCTTTCGTTTTCTTGAACCATTGAATTGTTATGAGCTGCGTCGAGCACAAGGGCCAATTACACAGTGGCTGAACCGCCGTGAGCTACAACAGCCACCAGCTACCGTGCCAAGGCTTCAATGAAGCTCGTGTGAACGCAGATGTGACACAAGGAAGTTTGATCGCGTCCAGCTGGATGGAATGCCCGCCACTTTGACCGGTGGGTTCCATGGCTGTGGCATGCTCGTTAGCACGGAGCCACGTTGTACACGTACAGGCCTTGACTTGAGAACGGGCCAACAGGAAGGGGAGAAGAGCATGTGGGCAAGCACACTGGTGCTGAGGGACACGACTCGTATCGTTGGTCGGAGCGGAGACAGACTGCCACATCGTCACTGAGTTTGAATTGAGTGCCAGCATCGCGATCGATCGGCGAGTTCGTCCTGACCACTCTCCCACCCCTTCTCCGAGTCGGGTGCTAAGATGCTTCTTGGACTGCGTTGAAACCGGAGCGTTCCCTGGTATATTACTCGAGGTACTGAGCAGATTGGATTACGTGGTGTCTTCGTCTCGTTCTCGTTGTTGTCTCTCCAATCTAACACGAACGCGTTCCCTCGGAGGTATTCGGTGGTGGACCACTTTTCAAAAAGACCGGGGATGCGCTGGTAGCTGCAGGAATTAAGCTCACATCTTGCTATGGCGCGACCGAGACTGGCATTCTCACGTATGCGCTCAAGAGTCCGGCTGATCAGGCTCTTTGGGAGTTGGTACGCTTTGGACCGAATCAACGTATAGGCTTGGTGGGGCAGGACGACAGGACGTACGAGTGTCAGGTGTTGGTATGTGTATTTGCCCTGGGTTGCAGACTAAGCGTGGATAGCTGATCCTGGAAGGCTGCATGCGCGGGACACAGACATGTCCGACACACCAGGTGTCTATCGAGAACCTGCCTGACGTCAAGGGGTACGCGACCGCGGACGCGTTCGCCAAACACCCCACCATTGAGGGGTTATACAAAATGTAGGTCGTACTGTGCACGAGACTGTACAAGTCACGCTCGTGTTCACCGTTCCTCATCGTGTACGATAGCGTTGGTAGGCTGGACGACGTACTGATTCATTCATCTGGCAAGAAGACGGTTCCTGCACCAATGGAGACGTCTATCGGCTCCAGCGAGTTCTTGTCTGGAGTGTGCATGTTTGGGCGCGGGAGGAGTCAGACAGGGGTGCTCGTGGAACCGCGGCCAGAGTATGCGGTCGATGTTACGGATAAGAAGCAAGTCGCCAAGTTTAGGAACAAGATTTGGTGGGTTTCCTCTGCTCGTCGTGGAACGCGCTCGAGCTAAGCCATCTCCAACAGGCAGAGTATCGAGGAGGCCAACATGGAGGCCCCTGCATTCAGCAGGATTTTCAAAGAGATGATCTTGGTGACCAACAAGGAGAAACCGATGTTGCGGACTGGAAAGGGGACAGTGGTGAAGAAGGCGACGATGACGTTGTATGAATCAGAGATTGACGCGTCGTACGTGCAGACCGTATCGTATCACTCGGACAAGCGTTCATGCCACCATGTAGGTACGAATCTATGGATGCGAGTACCTGATAGAGTGACAGACATAATATAAGAGAATCAGGCTCGAGGAAAGGGCCTAGGAGGGTGGCGCGTCACGCAGGCGGAATGAAATCTAATGTATATGACATATGTTGTATTACTACTCCAACAGTGCCAAAGCTAGGATCTCGGACGCCTCACTACGTACCTCAGTCGTGGTCTCAGGCGGAAGTCAAGAACAGGCTGATGACGCACTGGCATACGACAGCCTCAACGCGGGAAAACCCCTCCCCGTCGACGTGGACCAAGGATTTGATAGGTCAGCCTCGTTCCAAGCTCTCGCCATGACGCTTCCGGTGGTTGCTAGATGAGATGCCCTGAGATGCCCACTAATGACCCTCGTAGCTTGTCGCCCACCTTCCTCGAGAACCGTATCATCGACTCGAGCCCAGCAACATTCTTCGTCAACCAGAAGATCAACCTTCTGGAATCCCACGCTTCGGCTTCTTGCCAGACATCCAACTCGGCTTTTGGACGGACGTCTCCCCTTCCTCCACCCTAGATCCGAAGGCAGAAATCCAGAACATGATGGGTTAGTATCCTGCCGGCTCTAGAGACAATGTCGGTGAGCTGGAGGCCGAGATCCAAAGATCGCTACGTTATTTTGCTCACCAGTTCGACGAATGGGCTCGACTCGTATTTGCTTTCGTCCTCGTTAGGGTGCAAGGACATCGCCGTTAACTCTGCATTCAACCGGCCTTCCAGGTTAGGCGCCATTCAACACCGACGGCCCGCCGCATTCGAACTCGACACCGCCCTCTATCCGGAAAAACTGATTCACGTCGAGAGTGCGCGGCGCGACCGAACTTGGCGCTCAACGATCGGACGTGCGCCGAGATTCGCAGTTCGGTCACGGTAATCATACACAATGCGTGGTGATTCGATTGCAATCTCATCTTGCTGTAGGTTGGATCCGAACGTCAAGGAGACGAGGTGCTCGATCTACCCCGCGTGCGAGTCCAAATGTCGCCGAAGCTGGGGTGCTTGTCCACCTCGTCGACATGATCCACACAGAGAAAGGGACCGCTCCCGGGAAAAGCTGCAGGGGGCGGGACGATGTTTAGCGCAAGTATGCGCCCGAGGGGGATGTGGCTCGGTCTTTGATCATGATTCAGTCTCTAACCACTCTTTGTCGCGGAGAGAGTCTCACCGTGAGTGGCTCACCGGCAACGTCGTCCAAAATTAGGTAGATCACGGGTGGTGTGCCACGGGGTGTGTGGTTGACTACAGACTAGGTTCCCATCATCATCAAGTCCAACGTGACCTTGGCTGCGCTTCCTGAAGCCCACGGAGCAAGTCGGCTTCAGAATTCTCTTCACGTTTTGGCCGGCGTGGAACCGAGGTTACTTCCTACCTTCTTTCGCATGCTGTATCGGACGCAATACTTGACGCAGCGTTTGCAGATACGGTGAGCCCTGCATGGGCGTAAACCTGGTCACCCCGATCGATCGATGGACGTCTTTGGTGTAGTCCACTCGTGAGGCTGTCCACCAGCCGCACCTAACGTCATCCCCGCCTCCGTTGATTCCATTCAGTGAAATGGGTTGCGCGATTAAACGTGAGCGCAGTGGACACGCGCGAGGCAAATATCAAACGCATGGTGAGTTTCCATCAGAAATAATCCCTTTTAGCCAGAAAAAAGCATTGCCGACTTGTGGCCGCTGACGCATCTATATTGATCCTCATGTTTAACTTTTTTATGACGACGACAGGGTGAGGCTTGGTTACTTGGAGGCCCGCCATCAAATTACTCCATTTCGTCCGTTTGTTGGCAGAGAGTGAGGAGGCGTTGCAACGTGATCACGAGTGGCCTCTTGGCGTCCATGGAGGTTGGAGCGGTCGGTTTACGGGTTTCGTAACAGATGAGGCTCAGAGGTTGAGCAAAACGATGTGAACGCTCCAACCACTCTCGGCCGCCGACACGGCGTAATGGGTCGAGTATTGGGCGTCGGTAAGTATATTCCTGGAGGGCGGTGAAACAGATGCTTCTTTGATACGGCAGCACTACCCCTAACGTGCCTCAGTTTGGGCAAGTACACGAGGCGCCCATGTGTCGGGCGGGGTGGAAAATAGAGGTGACCCAGCCCACGTTTTTTCCTTTCTCCATCCTAGCACGAATGTGATTTGATCGTGATTCCGACGATGTGACTGATAGCGATGGGTGCTCAAAACATGATAACTGGCATGTATATCCTTCTGAAACGTTCGGCTTCATAGGTTCCGGAGACCGGGATGCGATAGTTCGTGGACTGGCTTCGATTCCATTTCATAGACCTGGGCGAGCGGGGGCGAAGAATACGGACTTGACGAGACGTGACCTGTCCACTCCGGATGACGGTGGGATCGGCCGAGCGCCGAGCGCGAGGATGCGAATGCTGAATCTCGTTCCACGGACCCTTTTTCTCTACTTTTTGACCGAGATGTCAGGTCAGCATTGGCGTGGGTGATAAGCCGGCTGTGCGTTGCATTTCTGTGGCCCGGGCATGGTGATGAAATCGTAACGAAGGAGGAAAAAAAAACTTGGAAGCGTTCAAAATCCAGTGCAGTCGGCACGTGTACGATTGGCTCGTTCTGATCAGTTTTTATAATGGAACTGTCCATCCGTGTACACTCGAGCACATCCTTCTCCTCGATCCTCGTCTCCATACCCACTCCCATCTTAATCGCCTAAGCCTGGTAGAAATTTCGTGTATCGTCTAGGTGACTCGCTCGTCCTCGCTCGACGTTTCATCACCACTCAACGCTTCCGCTCCACTTCCAGTTCTCTTTCAGTACTGTATCCCATATCATAGACAAGACAGTGTAGACCGCCATGGAGTGCCCCATATTGGTTTGGATGCTCTCGCTCAATCGCGATGTCACGACAGAGGTGTGTGTTGCGTGCGTGCGCCTGTTCGCACTGCGCCACTGCGGATTTCCCGGCGAATCGCGCTTTACTTTTGCCAACCATGTCGTATCTCTCCCCATTTATTCGTTCATGCAGGAATACAACAAGTGCTATAATCTCGTGAGGGAGTGCTCGCCTCACGCAAAGATTGCGTATGATTGCACATCTATTGAATCTTTCCGTGAGTCTCTTGCACATCTTTTCGACCGTCGCTCGCTCGCTTTTGTCGTTGTCGCTCCATACCTTGGCACATTATTCACATTTCGTACTCACAGGTCAGGTTATATCGCAAATGTTACCCCTCCTTATGATGCGACACCGACGGATATCGAGAACAAAGTGGAAGGACTGCGAGACATCGAACGGGAAGCATTGGATAGAGCAGGTCTGTGTATCCAGCCGTCTTCTTGCGCCTCACTCACATTACCGAAAAATGCTCATCATCTTCCCTCCCCTTGTCCCGCCACCGCTGTCGTTCCTTCGTCTTGTCTCGTGTACCGCCACATCAGTCCCCCGACGACATGCCACCAGAAAAGTTTCTTCAGTCGATGATTGGATACCACCTTGCTTACGACAACTCGTTGTGCGGTATGGTCATGACCCAGGGACGCCAACGACAAGTCATCAACATCGGTCTCGGCGTCAAACAGCTCTGCGTCGAGCCCCGGGGTGTAACCGTAGCCGCTTACGCCGAATCCTTTGCACACAAGGTACCGTCACCTCGCTGCATCGCCACGCTATCTGACCTTGCACGCTCTCATACGCCGATCCATCGGCACTGCTGACCCCCGCTTCCCTCCCCCTCGTCTTGCCCTTCCAGCTCACCCCGCTCGAGTTGACGTTTATCGCACCTGAACTCGGCGACGATGTTGTCCTTCGTCGGCTGTGCATCCTCCTCTCGCTCAAAGCGGCCTACATCAAAGCAGTCGGCCAGTCGCGCGGCTTCGACTGGTCCCGACTCGAATTCAACATCCCCAACGAGAGCGCGCGGGGGGACGACCACCCACTCCAAGGTTGGGAATTCCGGGTATTCAAAGCCCAGCTCGGGGTCCAGCGCGGCGGGACGGCCGTCGAGGAGTCGTACCAGTGCGCGTGCGCCTTCTTTCGTGGGACCAAAGAGTCCAAGTTTATATGGCACGACAACGCAAAGGACTTGGAGACGTGGGTGCAGTTTATCAACATCGATCAGATGATCAAGGTCATTCCAAAGTTGACGGCTTAGAGCGTGCTTGCGTGGCGATGAGGTTTTTTCCATGTCGCAATTTCTTTTCCCTTGTTTCTGGCTTTTGGTCAGGTTGGTCGCAACAACTCCTTGTCGAGGTATGTTCCATGACCTAAAGTACTCTTCTTACGGCCCTTTCTTTGCTCGCTGTTTGCTCTGCCGTTTGCTTCAGACGGAACGTTCATATTCTTTCCATGCAATACGAACCCAATGCTTTATCTAATACGCGAAAAAGGATTGATGTTATGTCATTTGTCTCGTGTAATACAATACTGCGTGGTGCTACACCGTGCTGTGTTAGGATGGCTGACCCATGTAAAGGAAAGCAAGGCTGAGTAGGCACGTCGCTGGTGGCAGCCTTGAAAACAGTAAACAATGAGTGTAGATAAACTTTAAGTAGTGCGTCGGGCTGGATCTCCGACAGGATGATGCCCAAGCGATAAAGACGACAGGTGAGAGACAATGACCCAACCTCGAGATCCGTCCGCGACGCCCGTCCACGTGCCATGTGACGCTTACTCGACCTTGGAAGCGACCACCGGCGTAGACGAATCCGATTCGTTCGACGGCACCGGCGGACCCGTGTAATGGAAGCGACCGTCTGATAAGCCAGCACGAAGCAGCCATAGAAGAGGCACGCGTCGCGTCACGTCGTCAGCAAGCTCGCATCCGACGACGGAGAATGAAACACACGTACTGATCACGTACCAAACAGCGCTGACCACCGCGAACCCGACGAACACCACCGAGGCGTAATCTGTCATTGCCAAAAAAACGTTTCCGGGCCACCAAGTCAGCCGATGTCGTTCTCTCCCAAAGGGAGGGCAAAAGCGACGAGATGGGGAGGGACTCAACTCATGGTCACCCGTGTCACGGGTACGATCGCTGGCATCGAAAATAACACCATCGCGAACGCGACCCACAACACTGCAGCCACGTTCACCACCACGCCAGCTGCACCCAATCCAAACGGTGCGTCAGCCATCTCTTTGCGTCGACCTGCGAGCGATATCGCGACCGGCAACGCATACGATGCGCCGAGACACATGACGGCGACACCGACGAACGCGTTAAAGGCCGTCGAGGACCCGAGGTAGATGAGTCCAAGGAGAACTTGGATCGTCGTCGAGAGTAGGAGGGCGTTCACGGGAACGTCACTCAGATGAGGGCTGATCTTGGAAAAGTGGGCGTGAAACGGGATGGCCTTGTCGCGCGCAAAGGCCCACGTGGCCCGCGATGCTGCGCAAGAAATCGAAATGGCACAAAACATGCCGATGCCAAAGACTACGCATGCTACGATTAGCTCCGGAACTTCTACTCAAAGATTGACGTACTGATGAACCACTGAAAGGGAAGGCGGTGACGTTACTAGGGTTACGCCGTCGCTGGAAATAGTACTCACCAATCCAAATCCACCAGCGTTGGAACCCATTATAAGCGTGAACATGACGCCAATCGGTTGACCAGAACTAACTGTGCACCGGGACATGCGCTTAGAGATGATCAACTTAACGATATAAACACGTACCTTGCAACAGCGTAGTGACATCGGGTAACGTGAAGAGGATCGGAAGGAGAAAAATGACACCCAAAATAGTCCCAATCGGCACCGACCATGATATCGCCCTCGGAAGAAGCTCGGAGGGGTTGTGCACCTCTTCCGCCATGCTTGTAACTATCGCAAGCACTCAGACGGATGATCCGAAGCGAGAGTTTAGTTGCACTTACTCATACCAATGGCTGCGTACGTGTATGCTGAAGAACCGGGGGTTGAGTAGAACACACTGAAGGAGAATGGAACATACCAGGCTAAACATCCACATCCAATGGACGTATGAACTCCTTTCATATACTCGAGAAAAAAAGAATCGCTCACCGGGAGTAAACCGATGAAAAAGGACCAGCCAGGAGTCCAACCGGAGGCGGGTTCGAACCCACCCAATGCAAATGAGGCTGGGCGGCGACCTGCAGCTGCCTTGGCGGAGAGGCATATTAGATTCACTGTCATCGTTATTACTTGAGTTTTCGTATTGAGACAGCAAACGTATCTTTACCTATGATACCAAGGGCAGTCCAACAAGCGCAAGCAATCTGGTCAAGAGTCATCGGTAAACGTGACAAAAATGGTACAGGTATCGCGTACATCAATGGTTGGGAGGTACTTGTTGAAGAACAAGCAAAATCCACACGAAACGGCAGTGACCCCCAGGAAAATTACGTCTGGGCTGGAATGAGTAAGAA
>JBBPKI010001965.1:0-10030 GCA_038089155.1 Nevesoporus exiguus
GCGGTCTCGATGACGCTTTCAGTAAGCACCTCGGCGCCAGCCGCTTTGACATTACCACTCTTGTCATAGTACAGCAGAGATGGTACTTTTGCATCGCCGCTGACTTGTGTCTGCCCAGGGTATCTGAGGCCAGTCAAGGCAGACCGATCGAAAGAAACGGAAAACTTACTTCGTGACCCCAAGAATGTCAGGCACTTGTCCTCGTTCGAGAATACAGTACGAGACACCGCTGAAAGTTGTACCAATATCGAAAGCGACAACGAGCTTAGAATCGCCAGTGTACGGTTTGAGGCTCAGCATGGCTAGGTGGTCTGAGAGAGTAAAGGTAGCGATGGAGAACCTGGACCACTCACCTAAAAGCACCTCAGAGCGCGCGGAATTTCTACGACCCTATGGGATGGTGAACGAGAAGCGTTCCAGTCTGTGTGACAACCTCATAATGATAAACGCTCGAGATCTCATACCACATCATAATACCGACATAATGGCTCCATGCTCAACTTCCTGCGCTGCGATTAGTCCAAATAAAGTATCGCGGTGGAACGCGGTACAGTTCCTCCTTAATTTCACGCTTCAAAAGAGCGCCCGGAAGAATTCTGGAAGAGTTTTATCGATCGATAACCCTTTACCCAGCCCGCTGGACAATCTCTTTAGAGCTATTGGCGATGGGGCTATGGGGAAAGAAGATCGGGAAGCACATTTTGCAAGATCCGAAACTATATTTACTGTGGGCACCAGGGTAGTACCATGCATGTGAAGCCGAGCAGGATAACCGTGATCGTGAAGGCTTTGCCTCGTTGGAGACGACGCATGCCTTGAAGCTTCAGCATAATCGCAATTGCCCACAGACCCAAAACCCAGATGCACATTCCTCTCCCATATAGTATGAGGCCAATGACATTTGAGCGTTCTCATCGCAGTTGATAACTCAAATTGGCAGAAGATTTTGGAAATGACGTGTCAGTCACTGAAGCTCCCGGGCGATCGTGCCCCGAATTTAAATTGGACTCCGAGCGGGGCCGGAGTTAGAAACTGGTGACATTTTTCTTCGACAGAAACGCAAGCGAGAAATTCGCTGGTACAATTGTATGAAGCCAGGGAGCGACTAGTACTTAGCGACCCTGATACGATGCTATCCGAGTCCTCACTGCTATCCACGGATGGGCTGCCAGTGAGTAGATGAAATGTAAGGGCGTATGCTGAAGATGATCCGATTCCTCACTGCGTTAGGCATTTACATGGGCCAGAATCCGACTCCACATCACACAAATTTGCACACCTGTCCAGGCCTCTTTTCTCTCCATATGTCACCTCGATCGTGCTGTGCACAGGATATAGTCTGGAAATGTCTAGAGCTTGCCTTGCTCAGAAAGTATGTATGTTTTAGGTAAGTACTTCGACGGAAATGAACACACCTCGCCTTCGCAAGCGAGCTCTCCACAGCTCGTCACGGGGTAGGCTCACCGGAATTTGACGTCTCCCTGGAAAACTCACGCGGGATTGGATCCCTCCTACTTGGTACGGTGGCCAGCGAAGGACGTTGTAACTCGTGTTTCCAAATTAGATCATGGAACGCGTGTAAGGCATGTCATTGCGGAGTCCATTCTGAGCGTGTTCATGACGCTGAGTGATCATATCCGATGGGTGAGTCAGCCCCGGAGGGTCAAGACAATTCAGCTCGCCAGTGGTTTAGACTCCCTGACTTCAGCACGAGCACATTTTAAACCCTAGTTCACGGTGGAAAGTAACCAACTCTGTTCGAACTGACCCATTTTGTAACTTGATAGACCCGCTCAAATCATGCTCGTGCTACGTAGCAGCGTTATATAGCACTTATTATTCTGCATTTGAATCGTGCACACGCTGTGGATAAAGCCGAGTAAGCAAACTATTGGGTCGGCGCGCTGAGTGTGGCGAGCAGGGCTAGATGACATATCCATCATATAGCACACACACACACACACAACACGGTGCGACAGCATGCCATGCACCACGCTGCGACCTACTTGCATGAATGGGTGGAACCGGTCATTAATATGGAATAAGGAGGTGGTATGTTTGCGTGCGTAGATAGCGACTTACAAACATGTAGGCGATGCTGAAGTTGCATGTGGTGCAAATCACACACCCCAGCGCTTGCGCGGTCGCAGTGACGAAAGCAATGGGGATGAGTACACCAAAAAATGAATTTTCTCGGGCGAAGTCCAGGTGTGTTGAAGACGATGATAGCAAAGATAGCAACACCTGCGATCACGTGGCCAACAATGCCCCAGGCCCAACTAGTACAGTCGGTCTGGGCGCGAAGGTGAACCCCAGGACTGTCTCGCGTTGACCAGATGAAACCTCGAGGACTCCTCCGCACCTAGTGGCCGCTGATTAGGCTGTTTGCCGCGGACCTCCCGGGAATACTTCAAAACGCTCCTTCCGTAAGACTGCCTCCACACTTACGCCGATTTTAAATTATATGGTTGTCAAAACGCCAAAGGTGCTCTGATGAAGGTATGCTGGCTGCGGGCGGTAGCATGTGAATAATGTTCTGCTTTCACAACGTACTTCAATGCAGGCTTACCAGTGAGTAACGCAACATGTGTCAAAAACTGGCGAGAAGGTGTTGCCCACAGAGGATCGACTCTCGGGCAGGAAACCCATGAAACTAGAGTACCGTTAGTAAAGTTAGAAAGGCTAGAAAAAACTACGTACCCTCAGTGCTGGTCAAGCTACTGAGGGATTATCTACGAAAGTTCAACTTGAACTGCGCTCTAAGGGTTATGTAATATTACCATAAATGTAAAAATACTAATGCGTGCGGGATAGCTTCTAACAACATGGCGTCATGCTGCGCGCCATGACTACAGTACCCAGTTGCCAAGACCTCGTCTCTGTGGTATCAAGGGCAGTGTTCCATATGAGGTGGGTGGCCGTGATGAACACGCAGTGAGCATCCCTCGGGCGTTACTAGAAGTTTGCGCATCCGAGGATCGGGCCTTGTAGTGGCAGGAATGAAGGTGGGAAACTTCGGCTCAAGACACCTTTTTCTGGAAGACTTGCCTGTGCGCAATGCGGACTCCAGTGTGGACCCGCTCGAAGTAAAGTTCCGATCACTCTGCAGTACAAGGACATGCTCGCATCCAGTCGCAATAACACCACAGTAGCACCGTGTTCAAATCGCGCAACCCAGGTTCGTTTGCGATGAAAATTGGAGCTGGATCATTGGTAGTCTGCTGCACGTTCAGCCTCAGTAACGGTTGGCCTCAGCATCGAGGTGACATTGAACGCATCCTAAGTCCGAGGACGGCGTTTGCTCTTATTAGAGATGCATAGACCACTTTCTAAAAGAACACCTTCTGGCCGTGACGCCGTCGTCCGCCCTAAATTGATTATCCCCTGAGAACCTGGGTGTAGCGAGATGATTGCCAGAGAAAGTTCGGTAACTCCTTCTGGACCTAAGCTTGACGAGAGGGCGCGTGTCCTGTCGATTGGGTCCACGGACTTCGCAAGGCTTTATGCCCTTGATAAAGCGCCAAATTCCAATATGACTATGCACCGTAACGTCGCATCCCCTGCTACCTAGTTCCGACCGGCAGTTCACCATCAGAATGAATGAGACCTTGACGCTCCCAATGGTATCCTCCGAGTCCGGTTCTCAAGGAAGGTATGCGTCCAAGGAAGCCTCAGTATACATGTACCTAAGCTTCGGTCAAGGCCTATGCTTGAGGGTCTTGGAGTCAGAGGAATGAGCCTGGGCTCCCTCAGACGATTGCCGTCATTCCGCCCAAGGTTCCCCGGACGGAAGCGGCGAACCCTACCCACAAGTCAGGGAATATCCGAGTCGCCAGTTCGGCTCGAGGGCGCAAACTTGGACTCAGAGGATACCATGGTGCGGCGACAGTCACACACAAAGGCTAACATTACGAACTACTCACCACAGCCACCCCATTCGTCCCAAATTCGGCCGGTCGACGAGCCTGGGAACGAGCGGTGGCACCCGCCGTCCGCCCCGTCCTGGGGTTGGCAAGTGGCTAACCAGCCTGCGGAAGAAAGCGCAGACAAGAACGTCACCATACTCGATAGTGTCGATAGGCACGAACCAGTAGCTTCTACCTCCTACTGTGACACCGCTGGCGGTGACGGGAAGCGCACGGACGCGCGCATGGTAGCACCAAAGGAGTGCGAGAGCTATGCTATATCTAAGGTATAGAGAACAGTTGTTCTTTTTTCTGGAAGCGATGCGGACATCTATCGAAAATAGGCTCATGTGCCCATGCCTGATGCGAACAGTGGAGAGAAGAGACCAAATATCTTGCGTAGACTACGCACAAAGCTCCAGAAGACTGGCACGAGCCGCTCCAAGACCCTGCCTTCTTTTCGGCGCAAAGATCCCCAGGTAGACCAACTAATCACTGCGGCGAGCAAAACATAGCTGACTGTGCACAACCACGCCTGCGACTAGCCTCCATTTCCAGGGGATGTGAGAAGTGAAGAGAGCGATCTACACGGCACCACACTCCGCCCTGGGGGTGGTCAGCCCAAGCCAACAGACACCAAAGACCCAAAGCGAACTGAGGGAGAATCCGAGGAAGTTGAGGAGCTGCGACGGGACCTCTCCGAGTCCCGCTCCAAAGTTGCTGAGCTCCAGAAGCGCTGCGAAGCGCAATCTAGAGACCTGGAAAGCTCAAATGGCTTCCTCAATGCTACTGATAAATCCTCCGACTCGGACGTTATCCATGCTCTCCAGAAATTAAATGCGGAGGTGCAGCAGAGCACCACGTATATGGCCGACTGCCTGGCCGAAAGTTTCGAGTTCGAGCACTTACCGACGAATCCGACAAAGGAACAGGCCTCTGCTGTGCAGAGGGCTTCGGAGACCATAGGCCAAGTGTTGGCGAACTCATTGGGGGCGAGACCCCCAGAGGACATCACGATGCTACTTCAGATCGCTTTCCAAGCTTACCTTACGTCCGCACTAGCTCAAGCTGCTTCCTCTTGGGTCTTTGAACCATCGCATAACAAATTCATCAATGCCATATATCAGAGTTTGCGTGGGGTTGGTATGGAGCTATATGTTCAAATGCGTTCTTTGTTCCGGCTAACGAATGAAAAATATGATTAATAGAGGCGCAGGCTGTCTCTGGACGTTGGCGCACGCTCGCGCGCTTCCATATCGTTCATAGTTGGGTTAGCCACCCGGAGGACCTCGTCAAAGGGATCATTGCAGGCTTCTCTGACATTCTCTTGGCTGCCGGCTGCACCGCTCTCCAATCCGACATAGCATCTAAGATCACGTCCGAGTTCGAGCAGAAACTATCCTTACTCGTCGAGCTTGCCGTGCGTCTCAACAAGCTCTTTGATGAAATAATATCGAGCGACTTCGAGGTCCTCGTCGTTCGGCCCGGCGAAAAGTTCGAGAGCAAGAACATGGAAGACACGGACGGCGATGAAGCTGTAGTCCAAGATGCGTCGGTATTATGTGCGACGCACTTGGGACTGATAAAGCGGATGCCAGTGGGAACGCTATGGGAGAAGGGGAGGAAACAGAAGCTGATGGTTCTCAAGGCGAAGGTCCTGCTCGAATCATTTTTAAACATGGAGGATGTTGTTCAAGTATCAATGACGTAAGCTAGTCTCAACGCTCTTGTAGCATATGTATTGGTTTCAAGCGTGGCTTGGCCCTACTGGTACCTTGAGTGCAAATTCTGGAAATGCACCTAAAACACTACATTCCTTGTACTCTACAAGCTTGAAAAAATTATCAGAGATGCCTTAGTATCTAGTTCAGCTGAGTAGCAAAATTTGGGTATAAGTTAGATGCTGCTGTACTCGCAATCCAGTAGACAATCACGAGATGTCAAAAAATAGGAACCAGGTCATCCCCTGATCTGAGGGATCCTACCAATGAACTTGCAAAATGATGCCTGGAGATTATGAAGTAACACATGAGGGATCTCTATGGCAATTATAAGAGTGAGAAACATAGTGGATGCTTGTGTAGTGCAAGTATATCACATTTCAGAGAAGAGGAATTGTCACGCTCGAGCATGAACGTGACAAGATTCAATCTCCTCTTCGGCATGGGTGGCTGGCTCTGTGCAGACCAAGTTAGCAGAAGACACTCCACCATGGCATGTTCCCAGAAATCTCAGAAACAACGGAGATTAGAAGCTGCTGCTGCTCACGAAGCAGAACTTGCACTAGCTTGTGAGGCAATCCATATCGTGCTCCCTGAGATGGGCAAAAAGGAAGACCTTCCTGCATGCATCACCGTTCATTTCGACAAGTTCCCGCAGCTGAAATTCGATACCTGCTTCAAAGGCCTCTTTCTTTCAGGCTCCATGCGATCTCGACTTGGAAAATGCCCCACACCGATGCAGATGACGACCTAATTGGACCATCCAGTAAACAACAACACGTAGACATTGACGCGTCCATGGGCAACCATCCGGGCCCCAACAACCTATTGAATCAGACTCACCAGTGGTTTCCGCCTGCTCAGCCTCTGACTTATGCCACACCCTTCACTCACCCAGTTTTCACACTGCCGGCAACATATCACCAATTACAACAGTACCCTGGCCCCAGTGGATCCCGTTCTGCCACAGACTCGGAATCATACCCTCCTTTTACGTTTGATCCTACTGTAAACTACATTCAGTCTTAATATATCACTTTCCTTCTCTACTCTGTCAAGTTGTGCTTGCGAGAGCATCACTGTGCCTTGCCTGCCAGTGTGACCCGAAGTGTCACAACTTTTGCAGTGGAGGTGCAAAACATTGGAAGTTCACTACACCCTTAGAATAAAACACAAAAAATCGAAAAAAAAGAGGGAGATGTATTAGTGTACTCTCCACCCATACTATAACTCCGAAGAGTGTAACTGCTGTTGTTGAAGCATTAGATCCGATTTACCTTGTTTTTTGCACTTTAGGTGATATGATAGTATTTTATACACCGTGTCGCAATAAAATGTGAAACTTCTGCCGCACTTTACTTATCATGACCGCCGCGATTACTGTGTACCGCTTTTTTTTTTTCTAAGTCACGACATTTTTCAATCATTTATTTACTTTTTCGGTGTAGACTGGCAGGCGCAAGTCACGAGTGTGACTCGTGACAAGCCTCTCGGCGTCTCCCACTCTCCCTGCTCTCGTTCGACCCGACTGGGTCCACTCGGCGTCCACCTCTGCCGCGACTCCGCGACAATGACGACAACAACGGCGGTATTACCCCGCTCTTCTTGCCTTGTCCTTCGCTTTCGTCTCACCGTTCCACCCTCCCTCTCGAGGCATCCCCTTCGCTTCTCCCGCTCCATTTCGCATCGCTCCGTTCCATTCGGCCCGTCCCATTCCCCTCATCCCGCCCGTTCATCCCGCCCGTTCATCCCGCCCTCAATGCTGCTGACACGACAGCAGCAGCAATGACGATGCAATGCTAGCGATGTGTCAGCCATGACACAACAGCGATGGCGCGACGACTCGCCCCGCCCCTCCCCCTCGCTACGTCACCCCTCTCGCCTACCCCCCTGCCTTCGAGGCACTCCTTTGCCTCACCCCATTCATCTTGCCCGTTTCCCTTGCCCTCACCCTCTACCTGAACGCCAACGACCGACGGTGGTGGCGACTACGCGATGACTTTGCCCTGCCCATTCCTCTTGCGCCTTCCCCTTCCCCCTGCTCCCCCCGCCTCGCCTGTTCCCCTTCACCCCATCCGCCACCCTCCTACCCGTGATAATGGCGACAGTGGCAGCTAGTGCCACCACATTGCGACGACAATGACGTGGAGATGGCCGCGCTACGACAACGCCGGCACGATACATATTGTACAGATGTAATCAATACACATTCCGCGATGTCTGTTTGATAGGTGATCTCCCTCCATGTTCTCTATGCATGCCCTGGAGCTCCTCCGGGGACTGCACGGATCGGTTTCAGAACGACACACTTGGGGTACTTAGATATAGACTCGAACGCGTTGGATAAAATACAGATCTAAGATTTGTATCTGTTCCACCATATGGCCCCACAGTGGGGTTACGCAGCGGCAGTGAGGAGACGTCGGCGGTGACATGAATCCCGCCGGGAATCCTGAGAATACTTCGGCTTTCCCAACTTTCGTTTGACTTTGGCAGAGGACAGGTCGACAGCCCGTATTTCCTTCGCATTTCATCCTGGCTGGTCCACTGTACTACTCGTATATATCTCTACTCATTCTTGTTGGCACTCTATACCCAGTTCGATCGAGAAGTACGTCTGACAATGTCGCTGCTCAGTAGGGCTCAATGGCAAGATCTTCATCGGATCTTTCATAGGATCTTGAGTTAACATACGGGTTACAAAGTAGAACCAAAGGAGTTGAGCCCGTAAATGGTACTGCTAAATCAACGCCAGTAAGCATCACAGTCCCCTGCGAAGCGTTCATCCCACATGAAAGGCCTTCCACTCTACTTATACCCAACCTTTATCTGATTATTTAAGCAGTATACGCCGTGCAGCATATTCTTCACTGATCGAGGTATAGATATCCTGGAAACCAAACGCGTCATCCTAAGCCTCCACCGGTGAATCGACTTCCGGAGAGTGAATATTGCTCTACTTTTTCCTCGGCTGTTTCTGCTGAACAGAGCTCATAGAAGGGGCATCATGCAGAGTTCCATTCTTCTTCCTCGGTTGTCTTTGCCGAACGGATTCTGCAGGCATCACGTCATCCAGTACTTGATCGTTCTTCTTCCTAGGTTGTCTCGTTCGCGCGGTCTCTAGAGGGCCATGAATGTCCTGCTGCTACCCGATTAGGAATATCTCCCCCGGATCGACATCGAATCCTAAGTACTTACCACAGCCTCTAGTGTCTCTCTCGTCTCCAAGGTTTCCTGCTTGTCGTCTCTGGGGCGAATATACTCCGGCGTATCCAAATGCATGCTCGGCCTCTCCGGCATAACGTCTAATATCTCTTGTCCGATATTAGAGAGCTGCGCGTCACTGAGGGTCCTCTTCCTCGGTTGTTGTACATGCACAGCGTCGGCGGCCTTCCCCTGTGAATCCCGAGCGCCTTCCATCATTCCAGTCGTTCCCGTCGTCCCCTGCTTGTCATCTTCGGGGTGAGTAGACTCCGGTGTATCCAAATGCATGGTGGATCTATCCAGCGTAACGTCAGGAACTAGAACGACGGCCTGGGCTGACATCTCTTGATCGACACCAGAGAGGCCATTGAAGGCCATGCTAATCTTCTTCCCCGGTTGTTGCATGTGCACAGCCTCTCCCCGGACAGCGTGTGAATCCCGGATGTCATCCGTCATTCCTAATGTTTCCTCGTCCTCCCCAGAGCGAATGACAGACTCCGGTGCCTTCGAATGTACATTTACCCTCTCTGTGGTAACGTCTAAAGGCTGAATGGCGGCTTGGGTTGACATCTCTCGGTCGACGTCAGAAAGCTGTGGATCATCAAAGGCTTTGCTTATCTTCTTTCCCGGCTGCTCCATGTGCACAGGGTCGATAGGGTTTCCCTGCATGGCGTACGAATCTTGGTCCCCTTTTGTCATTCCTAAGGTTTCCGTCCCCAAAACTGCCTGCTCATCGGCTCTAGAATGAGTGACAGACTCTGCCGCCTCCAAGTGCATATTTTCTCTCTCTGTGGTGACGTCCAAAGGCTGAACGGTAGCCTGAACTGATGTCTCTTGATCAATACCAGAGAACTCTAGGTCGCCCAAGGCCTTGCTAGTGTCTCTCGGTTGCTGCAGGTTCACGGGATCGGTTGAGTCTTCCTGGATAGCGTGTGCATCCCGGATGCCTTCCCCCGCCCCCGACGTTTCTGTCGTCCTCAAAGTCTCCAGCTTTCTGTCCTGGGACCCAATGATGGACTCTGGCGTCTCCTGGCGTGTATTCTCTTCCTTCTGGGTTATGCCCGAAGACCGAAGATTATCCATGGACATCCTCGCTTGCTCCAGCCCATGCTTGGTGTCGGTATGATTCTCACCTCCTGGAAACTGAGTGATGATTTTTGGTTCCTCATGATGGACGGTAGTGGGTGGCTGGTGCTCAAC
>JBBPKI010001966.1:0-10027 GCA_038089155.1 Nevesoporus exiguus
GATGAAACGGAAACGGAGATGTCATAGTGGAACATACGGAGGGATGTCAAGATAGAACATGATAGAAAAGGTCCGAAGTCAAGGTCTATGATATTGAGCGAGAACGAACCGGAGGATCAACGGAGTTTGTCCGGAGTTGAGTATGTGCGCACGACCGGGGGAACTGGTCCGGAGTTGGTCCGGAGTGACCGGAGTTGGGCGGGATATGACAGAAGCGACCTAAGGGTCGCAGAATGTCAAGGGTAATACTAAGGGACGAAGGAGGGACGAAGGAACAAAAGGAAGTACAAACAGGGATGATGCACAGGAGGTTCTGAGCGAGCACAGCCACAGGTCTGATTTGAGGAGCAGAGCTCTGAGGAGCTCTGTGTGTGGTGGGGACGGAGGTGGACTGGAGGGGGATGGAGGAGACCAGAGTTGGTTGGAGATGGGGCCGGAGGAGGCAGCGATGGCTGGTTTGGCACAGATATGACAAGCCCCCATCTTTTGATTATCTTTGGACAGCCTCTCCTACATCACCATCTCTTGTTGGTGATGAGTCTCCTTATCTACCATCTTTTCCTGATTGTTACCATCTCTGGCTGTGGGCACAGCCTCCTTTAGCTAGACACTATTTAAAGACCTTCATGTACAGTAGTGGCTCCTTAGCCAATTCTTATCATCACTTTGTGGTATACCTATTGCCTGCTCACTTGCTCGCCTTACCCAAGGAGAGAGCCTCTCTCTTTGCCCACCTATCTAAGAGAGTGGCTGATTGTACTCAGTGAGAGTACTCAAGTCCTTTGGATAGCAAACCCTCATCAGGGTCATCTCACTAGTCCAGCATACTCAATGAGAGTATCATCAGCAAACTCTGAGGAGTTGACCCACTGACCAGGCCCTTCTACATCTTCCAGTGATGTTGTGCCTCTCCATAAGTGCCTCCCCTGTCTAGATCGACTAGAGAGTCCAGAGGTAGAAGGCAGTCATAGGCAATAGTATGCCACAACTGTTACAACGCATTGTCTTTGTACCCTTATTCTGTTTTCAGGGATCATTTGAATGCCTTTGTTGTCTTTGCCTATACCAATGGCATGATCCTCTCATTAAGAGAGAGCATCAGCCTTTCCCATTTTGGATCCTGGTTTATTGACTAACACACAGTTAAATCTAGATAGCCATTGAGACCATCTTGCTTGACAATGATTTAGATCTTGTTTCATCATGAAGTACCGGAGGTTGGCGTGGTCTGTCCAGACTTTGAATTCTCCTGCCCCCTCAAGGTAATGCTGCCATTGTTCTAAGGTCAGAATTATGGCAAGCATTTTCTTGTCCACTATTGGGTAATTCCTCTGCTTGGGGATCATAGACACAGAGGAAAAGGCAACAGGGTGCCACTTGTCTTCTTGTTTGATGGAAAGGACCACACCAGTTGCAAAATCAGAGGTGTCAGTTTCAAGGTGGAACTCACTATTATTATTGGGATATGTGAGTATCAGAGCTGTGGTGAAGCTTTCCTTAAGGGAGTCAAAAGTGCCCTGTTCATTGGGTCCCCATTGCCAAGGTTGGTCTTTCTTTGTGAGATCATTCAGGGGACATGAAACTTTTGAAAAGTCTTGAATGAATCTTCAATAATAGTTCACAAGACCTAGGAAACTGTGAACCCCTTTGACATTTTTTGGTATTGGCCATTTGAGGAAGGCTTCTACCTTTCCTCTTTCCATTTTAATTCCTTCAGTGTTGACTACCATACTGAGGAATTTGACCTCTTTTTGCTTAAAGAAGCATTTTTCTGGTTTCAGGAATAGGTTGTGTTCCTTCAACCTTTTGAGAACTTCTTGAACTATTTTGTTGTGTTCTTCTTCATTGTCCATTTTTGTGAAGATCATGATATCATCTATGTAGACAATAACAATGCCATCCATATCAGTGAATATTTCATTCATCATTTGTTGGAAGGTGGTGGGGGTGTTGCATTGTCCAAAGAACATAACTAGTGGTTCGTAAGCCCCTGTGTGTGAGACAAATGCAGCTTTCCATTCATCTCCTTCTTTTATCCTTATATTATTGTAACCCCATCTTAAGTCCAGTTTTGTGAACAACTTGGCTTCTTGGAGTTTGTCTACCAATCGACTTATGAGTGGTAAAGGATAGTTGTTCTTGATGGTCCACTCATTTAGGTAGTGATAGTCTTGTATCAGTCTTTTCTTGCTGTCTTTCTTTGATATAAAGAAGACTGGTGAGGTTTGGAGGGAGTGTAATGGTCGAATGTAACCTTTCTTGGTTTGTTCTTTGACAAATGACTTTAGTTCTTCTATCTTGTCTTTGCTCATTGGAAATATCTTAGCCTTTTTTGGTTGAAAGCCAGGCTTTAGCTTGATCTCATGATCCTAGGGGTTACATAGGGGAAGTTGTTCTGACTCCTTTTTGCTGAACACATCTAAGAATTGGTGATACTCTTCTGGAACCATTTCCTCTAGTGTGGGTTCCTTTTTCTTGGGTGCCTCAAGACTCTTGATGAATCAGTGCATGGTGTGTCTTTTGTGCTTGGTAGTGGGATGTGCTATCAAGATGTTCATGAGAATCTCATATTGCACCTTGGTGTTACATAGGAGGATTCATTCTGGGAAACTATTCCTATAAATATTTTTTTTGTTTTCTTTGACTGAATTAAGCCTGCATTCCTGTGCAGCAAGCTCCTTAGATGGAGACCCAGTCTCGGTGGGTGGTAGATGTACTCTATAAATAGGACTGGCTGGTTTTGAATCTGAGGAATAGCATGTAGAGGAAACATCTGAATTGTCATTGAAGTCTTGTCCATATTGTACATATGGGGAGAGGGAGGAGAAACTATTTTTTGTATTTAGTATTTTCTTCGGCTCCTGAGGTCCCAGATCCCTCAGTTGCCATAGCCTTTTCCCACCTTCTTCATTTCTGTATCATGAAGGTCAAAGGAATAGGCCTTCATTTCTTCAAAGTTCATGCCTTTTATAGCCTATTCTTCCTTGGGCTGCTCCTTTTTTTCTTCTTCCTTCTTTTCTTCTGTCATTCCTCAAATTTGTGGCCTTTGTTGCAGCCCCTGTGCCCTCTTTCAGCAATTGAATTTGTGCCCTCCTCCCAAGAACTTGCATTCCATGCATTCTTTTTTGGGATTTGGACAGTCTCTTGTGACATGTCCATTGTTGGAGCAATTATAACATTTGGAGTTCCTTTGTCTTAGAGCTCCAATGTCCATTGGTTGACTTCACCCTCCATATGTTCAGGCTTGGCCTTCTTGTTGCATGTTTTGCAGAGGTCTTTGCAAGACCTTCTCTGTTTTCCTTAGTTTAAAAGAATTGAGTCTTGCCCCGATTTCTTTTATTTTTTCCATATAGTCCTGAATACAGGACTTCCTTTCTCCATTTTTGTAGATTTTGTGAGCAAGATTTTCTTTGAGGGCTTTTTTGAAGAGCCTTACTCCTTGTGGGTCGTTTCTGAAGGGATCTCCTCCTGTGTTGTAATAGTATCCCAACCATCTTGTTGTAGTTGATTGGGCTGACTCTCCCTGCATCTGATGACACCATTCCAGCTTATTCCTAGCCTCATCATCCATGTTTATTGACTTGAATTGGGCAATGAGTACTTTGCCGATGGTTTTCTCCAAAGGCCAGTTGTCAGTTTTCATATAGTGGTGTAATTGTTGTCTGGCCCACTGTCCTGCTCCATATTTGTCCTTGTCTCCAGTTTTTGGTCCAATTCTGGTGAGGACAGCAATGACCTTTTGATCATCGGTGATGAATGATTCAGGATTTTCTTTTATATATAGGGCCATGTTCATTTGCCATGTTTCAAAGTTTTCTCATTTACCATCAAATCTACCAGGGTCCAGTACCATCTCTACTATCTTAGATGCTTTTACTTCTACATTGTCCGCTTTCTTCTTCCCTTTGTCCTTTCTAAGCTCATTGATTTCTTCTCTCAGAGCTAGAAGTTGCTTGGAAAGCATTCTGATTGTTTCTGCTGACATTTCTTCTTGTTCAGGAGTGGGTGTGGTAGGAGATCTGGAATTCAAGCTTGGGGAGGATGGCTGGTCAACAATTGGGTCATTGGAGGAGTCTTCTGTCTCTGAATTGACATGGGGGCACAGGTTCCTGTATGGGTGGCACAATGTTGTGGTATTCTTGGTGAACCAGTTTGAGTTCTGGCTTGGGAGTGCAGAGAGAAGTCCTATTGAGTGTTACAATTTCTCATCTTATCTTATCTCATCAAGTCACATGACCACTATCACGTGACCATGGGACATGTCATCTGACCAAGTCTAGGTCATCACCTTTCACTTAGATCACACTCATTCTAGATCCCTTATCTACATGCTTCCTTAATTACCGATAGTCTAGACTCTTATCTTCTTTCCCACTCCACAATGACATAGTTACTTAGTAAGTATTCTCACACTTGCCCTAAAGTACTCTGTAGTATATAATCTGAATTTAAACAACAACCAGACTTCAGTCAAGTCCTGGTTGATTCCCCTGGACACATCCTCTTGACTCTATAAGCAAGTCTAGTAGTGTGACCGAAGCCTTAACAGGTCTAGGTTGCCAACATTGAGAGCTTCTAGCTCTCCTAATCCTTGTTCTATTTCTTGTAAGAGCTCTAAGACTTTTTGATTTGCTTGTCTCAGGTCCATGTATAGTTGGACTGAGATTACTTGTTGCCTGAAGCAAGCTGCCTCTTCCTGAGTGATTCGTGCATAAAGAAGTAGGTTGTTGTCGAAGTCTAGACCATTTCATATACAGTCTAGTAAGTAGGGATGGGTGTCTGGTCTTTCAAGATATTCTGGTGTGGTAAGGGATCTGGTATTCCATAGCATAGGTTAGATGGTTGGTAATGAAGCCAACCATTTTGATCTTCCCTAGCTGAAAAGGGGGAAGCTTCTGAACCTTCTTCTTCTTCTACCTTAGGGGTAGGGGTTCTCAGTGTACAGTAGTGATAACTGCCTTGGTTGTTGTAATATTCATTGTTTGGGTCAAATGATGCTTGGCGGTGATACTTGTAGTTTTCACCAACTTGTGTTTTCTCAGAGGGGAGGTGAAGCTCAATCTCTTCAGACTTAAAAGTGCAGGAGGGAAACATCCAAAAGCATATAAAGTTGCAGGGACCTTGTCAACTCCAGCAACTACTCTATCTGGTCAATAGCCACCAGACTAGAGTCTTAGAAACTGAGTATTGTAAATTGGGTCAATGGGCACAAGACCACTCTTTCATTGATGACCAATTTGGTAAAGACTATTCTTAGAATAAATGTGCCTCATGTGGACATGAGCCTAGGCTCCTTTGAAATGAAAATGTGTAGAGGCAGTGTTTAAACCAATTAAGAGCTCTCGAGCTCACCCCTTGACAACTGTCCTAAAGATTGGTTGACCTTCACCAGCATATAGCCAGGGTATACATAAAAGATAAGAGTGCTCAAGTGAGCAGGTGAAATGTGAAGAGTATGTAGATCCCTTTGCCCCTAGGGTCCAGGGTTGTCATGAACAACAGTGAGGTTAATGAGGTTGTAGTGAGGGAAGAGGAGTAGTCAAGTCCTAATGTTGGCAACCTACACTCATTAGAGCTTTGGTCACTACTAGTCAGGCTTGCTAGAAAATCAAGAGATTGATGTAGGGGAATCAACCAGGACTTGACTGAAGTCTGGTCATTGATTATATTGGGTTCTTATACTACCTACATGGTTTAGGGCAAGTGTGTGACTACTTACTAATCTACTACATCATGTATGATGTCATAGACCTAGACCAATGGTAATTACAGAAGCATGTCATGAACTGTTCTAGAATGATCAGTGATTAAGAAAGTGAGTGTGATGAAAGTGAAAGGTATTGATCCAGACTTGATCATGTGATAGTTCCCACAGTCACATGCAAGTGATCATGTGACTTGATAAGATAAGATAAGTAATAAAATCATAACAGCGACAAGCTTCTTTATAGCATCTGCAGAGGAATCTACAAGTTTGAAAGCTACCTGGAAGGCAGCCTTGAAGTCCTTGTATGTTCTGAAGGAAGGGGGAGACTTGTTCATGGCCTCTTGGCAGATAAGAGTGGCCCAAGTGAGGGCAGAGTCCTTCTTCATGTATGATAGGGCAAAAGCGATTTGTTTGTTGTTGGAGGTGTAGATTTCCTTGTTGATGAGGAGGTAGGTATCAATGGAGAGTATTCAAGACTCAGCTGTGGAAGCATCCTCATCATAATCAGCAGGGATGCCAATCTTGATCTCAGTGGGTTTGGAGGACATGTCTTCATCAGAGTCTTCATAATCAGAAGGATCTGGAGAAAGAGGACAATGAGAAGGTTGTGGGTGGACAGGTTGGACAGGGATGACAGGAGCAGGAGTAGTATAGGTAGAAAGCAGAAGAGCAACAGATGTGTTGTGGTCAGGGGAATGTACTACTTGGGTGACAGGTGCAGCCTAGGCATCAGAAGAACTACCAGGTCCAATGGCAGGCTGTTCAGGCTCAGAGGACTCTCTGTTAGCAGCAGCTCTGTGGAGTGATAGTTTGAGTAAAGTGTATGATGCAGCTGTTCAGGGGGATAGTTTGGGTTAGACAACCCAGTGACTCTTCTTGGTGATGACATTTTTGACAAGGGGGTTCTCTACTCTTCTGGCAGGAGGGGAAAAAGGAAAGCTAGACCTTTTGTTATGGAGCATGTCCCTCTGGACTGCTATCAACAAAGGTTCTTTGTGAGGAGGCACTCACAAAGAGGCACAATGTCTCACAAGGAATAAAGAGGTGAAGTGGAATAGTTGAGGCAACTGTTCAGGTAGGAGCAAGTCCAGATAAGAGGAGGTGGAATTGTGCAGGTCTAGCTTGGGTTTGACAAGTGAAGTAGCTAGCTACTTATAGTCCAAAGGAGTGTGCACAGACCAAGAATAGGGCAGGCATGGAAAGAAGGAGAGGGTGAAAGAACAACTATATATGACTAAAGGGATCATGACAGCATGCAAGGGAATGCTGTTAGGAGGTAAAGTCCTTTATGAGGATAACTAGGTAAGAATGGAAATGGTAAAGGAATAGTCAAACTCATCAAGGGAGAAAGTGACTAGGAATTGTAAGTATTGAGCATGTGGATGCAGATACATGAATGAGATGCATTCAGAAATAAGAAGTAGTCTGGGATATAAGGATAAAATTGTAACAAAGGCATACTTTTTCAATCTCCGTGAAATAGAAATAAAGAAGCAGGGAAAAGACTATAGCAACTGAGGAATCTGGGACCTCAGAAGCTGCTACTAAATACAGACAATTCCTTTTCATCTCTCTCTCCTTCTGTACAATATGGCGAAGATGAAGATGAAGAATATGATTCCAATACCTCTACTATTTATAATGTACATCATTACAAGTTGGACTCAACTGAAGCTGGGTCTCACAAAAGTGAGCTTACTGCACAGGAATGCAAGCTTAATTCGGCTGTAATGAAAGAAAAAAATATTTATCCTACAGATTCAGAATTCCCAGACTGGATCTTATTACAAAATGCCAAGGTGCAATGAGAACTTCTAATGAATGTCTCAATAGCACACCCCACTACAAAGCACAAGAAGATCAAAACACAGGCCTTGCTTGATAGTGGTGCAAACAGGATCTTTATTGATCAATGATGGGCCAAAGAAATCAAACTTCCATTGACAATGTTGGAAAAAGAAATTCCAGTATTCAATGTCAATGGAACAAAGAACTCAGCTGGAACTGTAACTCATCAAGCCAAAATAATCATGGATTATGAAGGACACCAAGAATGCCTATTTGCTGAAGTAACCAATCTAGGCAAGGATTAAATGATTCTAGGCTATACTTGATTGTCAAAGCACAATCCAATTATTGATTTGATTTCAGAAGAAATGAAACTCTCTAGATGTCTGTGGACATGCTATATGCTCTCTGATTGAGGAACAGTCCTAGCTCAAGAAGAAGAAGAATTAAAACATGCCTCGACCATGCATAGATTCATCAAGAAGCTGGAGCAAGCAAAGCCTATGGAACTTACATTAGAACAGATGGTTCCAAAAGAGTATCATAACTTCCTAGAAATCTTTTCAAAAAGGAAATCAGAATGACTCCCACTGAGGAAACCATGGGATCATGAGATAAAACTAAAAGAAGGTTTCCAACCTAAAAAGGCAAAGATCTTTCCCATGAGTAAAGATGAAATGAAACAATTAAGAAGCTTTGTTGAAGAACAAACCAAAAATGGTTATATTCAACCTTTCAAATCACCACAAATGTCCCCTGTCTTCTTTATCCCAAAGAAAGACAGAAAGAAACATCTGGTCCAAGACTACCAGTATCTCAATGAATGGACCATAAAGAACAACTATCCTCTACCATTAATAAGTCAACTGGTAGATGAACTACAAGGAGAAAAGCTCTTCACAAAGCTGGATCTCCAACAGGGATACAATACTATCAGAATCAAGGAAGGAGATAAATGGAAAGCTGCCCTTGTCTCTCACTCTGGAGCATATGAACCCTTGGTCACATTCTTCAGACAATGTAATGCCCAGTGATATTCCAGCAAATGATGAACAAAATCTTTGCAGATATGGAAGGAGTCATCATTGTCTACATTGACAAGATAATGATCTTTACAAAAATAGATGATGAGGCTGAACATGATAAGATCATCCAAGAAATACTAAAAAGGTTAAAGGAATATGACCTATTTCTAAAACCAGAAAAGTGCATCTTTAAACAGAAAGAAGTAGAGTTCCTTGGTGTTAAACACAGGTGGATGAACTCTGGTCTAACTCTGGAACTCCAGAGTTAGGTTAGTTGAATGGGACTCGGCTTCACCTTATGTGGTGCACCCTTGCACAAGTCTGGTGTCTCAAATTTGCAGAGGGTCAGAGATAGAGTCAGAGGATCAGAGTAGACTCAAGACTCAAGCAGAGGGATGAACAAGTTGAGGGGAGTCAAGTTCAGTTGTTCAGATGGAAACAGAGAGTGAGGACATCAAGTTAAGTTGAGATTTGAACTAAGGTATCTAGGGACAGAAGTACGAGGTTCATATACTACAGCAAAGGTAAATAACTAATCTGATGTCGAGGTCGTGTAGACCTTCAATGTGCATAGGCACAAGAATAACTAGGCAAGTGAAATAGGAATTGAGATGTCAAAGTAAAACAGAAGTAAGGAAATTAAGATGAGAGATAAGTAGAGATGTTGAAGTGAAATATACTGAGTGTTGTCAAGGTAGAACATATTGGAAAAGGTCCAAAGGATTAGATCTAAGATAAACATGAGAATGAACCAGAGGATGAATGGAGTTGGTCTAGAGTTGTGAAGTCCAGAGGTATAGGCTGGAGTTGACCTGGAGGGACCAGAGTTGGACTTGTGGTCCAGGATATGACAGTATCCCCCTCTTAGGCCTGAAATCCTGAAGGCCATTAGCATGCAACTCCATTGACTGGCATCAGAGTTTGAAATGGAGTATCGTTTGTTTGGTTAAAAATTGAATTTGAGTGCTCAGAGTGGCTTTATCCTTACCACCACCATGTCCAATATTGCCAACATCAAGAACTGGTCCAATGTGTGACTTGCAGAGGATCCAAACAATGACAATGCCCTTTGGGACATGAAGGCCTCCAAATGGAGGAGACAGGCAAAAGTGAGGAAGGAGGTGTGGAGACAGGCAGAGGAGGCATGGAGAAAGGCAGTGGAGGAGGCCATGAAGAGAAGGGCAGCAGAGGAGGCCATGAAAAAATGGGTGAGTGCCTCATGATGAGATGGTGGCAAGCAAGCACAAGCAGAGCAGGCCAGCTCCAGCAAGGGCAAATGTTGCATGCTTCTGGACTGCTGGAGGTGTGTGGACTGGGACATAGAGTGTGAGCAGGGGCCCAGTAAGTTGATGGTGTGCTTAGTCTGTCAAGAGGCCAAGGCAAGGTGTGAGCGGCCCAGAGATGAGAAGCTGGAGAAGAAGAGGAAGTGGAAGACAGAGGAGCCAGAGGTGGCAAAGAAGAAGGCATGGCTGCAGGCATGACTGGAGGTCATGGGAAGCAAGCTCAC
>JBBPKI010001967.1:0-10017 GCA_038089155.1 Nevesoporus exiguus
CTTATAGTGTCTAGCTATGTACTTAGGGCCGGTAGATGCGCATGGGCCACCTTAGGGCAGGTATCGTACCTAGCTATGACGTCATGCCGTGAGGCGTACCTGTGACGTCACTAGTCTAGCCTCTTTGTCTAGGCTTCCATAGAGTATCGTAATATTAAATAAACCATCTAAGTACCTTAACAGATGCTAAGCCTTAGCTTACTGGCGTTGTCGGATGCCAGAGTGTTAGATCGCTAACACCTGACTAGAGTCTTCGAAAATCGTATGTAATTCGGGTTGTTGGGCACAAGACCGCTCTTTCAACGATGACCGAATGTGTAAAGACTATTCTTATAACAAAGTGGCCTCACATGGACCTGAGCCTAGGCTCCTTCAAAGTGAAACGTGCGGAGGCGGTGTTTAAACCAATTAAGTCCTCTCGAGGACACCCCTTGACAACCGGCCTAAAGCTCGGTCGACCTTCTCCCGCTTACAGCGGGGGTATACGTAAAAGAAAAGGAGCACAAGTGCGCATGAATGGTGAAGGGTGGTAGTAACAAGAGTATCCCTTTGCCCCTAGGGTCCGGGGTTGTCGCGAATGATGGCGAGGTAAGATGAGAAGTAGTGAGGGAAGTGTGATGATAGTCAAGTCCTAATGTTGGCAACCTACACTCGTTAGAGCTTCGGTCACTACTAATCAGGCTTGCTGGAGATCAAGAGGATGATGTAGGGGAATCAACCAGGACTTGACTGAAGTCCAGTTGTCGATGTATTCAGGTTTATATACTACAGGATACTCTAGGGCAGGCGTGTGAAGACTTACTAAGGTAGTGACATCATTGTGGAGCGGAATTAGAGATAAGGGCCTAGAGTGACGGTAATTAAAGAAGCATGGAGATAAGGGTCTAGAACGAATGTGAATGAAGTGAAAGGGAATTGACCTAGACTTGGTCAGGTGACATGTCCCATGGTCACGTGATAGTGGTCATGTGACTTGATAAGATAAGATAAGGGATGAAATCGTAACATTACCCCCCTCCTATGAATTGCATTCCAGGCGATTAAAGGGAACCTGAGAGGGCTCAGTCACGTTGGTGTAAGAAGAGAAAAGTGAATCAAAGTCCGTTTGGACCATTCTGAGCCTCCGGGGTGCCGCCGGGTTGGAAAGATGAAAGTCCTTTAATGCCTCTTTGGCATTTGTGAGATGGCTCAGAGGTTCCCAAGTGCGGTCTTCCTCGTCATAGCCCTTCCAGTGTACTAGGTACTCCAGAGATCGTCCTTTAAGTTGAGAATTGACAATGTAATCGACTTCAAACTCTGGAAGTCCTTCTTGTGTGCCCACAACGGGTCCTGGGGCAACAACAGGTTGGTTTTCAAGTCGTTCCTTGTAAGGTTTGACTCTTGAAATGTTAACGGTAGGATGAATTCGCAGGGTGGAAGGGAGTTTTAAGGTGACGGCATTAGGTCCTGTGAAAGAGAGGATTTCATAAGGGCCTATCCATCGCTCTGTGAGCTTTTTGGATGCCCGATTGAGTTTAATGTTCTCAGTTGATAGCCAGACTTTGTCTCTGACTACCATTTCTGGAACCTTGGTGCAGTGTTTATCCACCTGCTTTTTCATTGATTGTTGAGCTTTTTCAAGTGAAGCTTTAGCTTGCTCAAGCATATTGGAAAAGTCCTGTGCAAATGCCGAGGACGATTCGTTCTTGGTAATGAGGGGCTCAATCCCCATTCTTGGTTCGTAAGTCTTGGTGACTTCAAACGGTGTTTTCTTGGTGGAAGAGTGTTGGCAATTATTGTATGAAAATTGTGCCAGGGGGAGCCACTCTGCCCAGTTTTCTTGTTTTTCGGCTGTGAATAGCCTGAGATATTGTTGAAGGTCTTGATTGACCCTTTCTGTCTGTCCATCCGTTTGAGGATGGAATGCTGTGGACATGTTAAGGTCTATTTTCAGCATCTTGCCAAGATCCTTCATGACTTGGGAAGCGAATTGTGGTCCTCGATCTGAGATGATGGACCTAGGTAGACCATGATGCTTCCAGACATGGTCTCTATATAGCTTGGCTGTACCCAAGGCCGTGATTGTTTTGTTGGTGGGTATGAATTCCACCTCTTTTGAGAATCGATCTACTACGACTAGTACAGCGTCGTAGGTGTTGGACAAGGGGAGGTCGGTGATGAAGTCTGCAGAAATGTCCTTCCAAGGACCTTCTGGGATTGGATTTGGGATTAATTCCCCCTTGGGTGCCTTGTTTTCTGGCTTCATTCATGCGCATCTGTCGCACCTTGAGCAATATTCTTTAACTTGGGCTCGAAGGCCATTCCATTGAAAATATCGCTCTATTATTTGCCAGGTCTTCTCGGCACTACCGTGTCCGGCAATTGGGGAATCGTGGTAAAGAGTGATTATATCTTGGTGTAGATTATTCTTTGGAGGTACGAAGATCCTGTCACCAAGATACAGGATTCCGTCTTTGATAAGAAGGTTGGGTTTGTCATTGCCCTTCCATTCTTCTTGTGCTTCCACTATTCTTTCGAGGAGTTTTCTTTCTTCTCCTTCGATAGTGTAGGCATGCTTGGATTGTGCCCTTACTCTGTATTCAGGGATCATTTGAAGACCTTTATTGTCTTCGTCAATTCCTTGTGCGTGATCCTCTCGTCGAGAGAGAGCATCAGCTTTGCCCATTTGTGAACTGGGTTTATTGACTAGGATGTAATTGAATCGTGACAGCCATTGTGACCATCAGGCCTGTCTACGATTGAGGTCTTGTTTAGTCATGAAATATTTGAGGTTGGCATGGTCTGTCCAAACCTCGAATTCTTCTGCCCCCTCAAGGTAATGCCGCCATTGTTCTAGAGCCAGTATGATGGCGAGCATTTCCTTATCAGCAATTGGGTAATTCCTCTGCTTGGGGGTCATAGAAGCGGAGGAAAAGGCAACTGGGTGCCATTTGTCTTCTTGTTTTATAGAAAGGACTGCGCCAGTAGTGAAGTCGGAAGCGTCAGTTTCGAGCCTAAACTCGCTGTTGTTGTCTGGGTAAGCGAGTATGGGGGCCGTGGTGAAGGCTCTTTTCAGCGTGTCAAATGCTTCCTGTTCAGTGGGTCCCCACTGCCAAGGTTGGTCTTTCTTTGTTAGATCATTCAAGGGTCATGAGACTTTGGAGAAGTCTTGAATGAATCTTCTGTAGTAGTTTGCGAGTCCTAGGAAGCTACGGACTCCTTTAACATTCTTTGGTGTTGGCCATTCCAGGATAGCTTCCACCTTTCCTTTCTCCATTTTAATTCCTTTGGTGTTTACGACCATTCCGAGGAATTCGACTTCTTTTTGCTTGAAAAAGCATTTCTCAGGCTTTAGGAATAAGTCGTGTTCCTTAAGTCTTCTGAGAACTTCTTGGACGATTTTGTCATGTTCTGACTCGTCGTCTGTTTTTGTGAAAATCATTATGTCGTCGATGTAGACTATGACGACACCGTCCATATCAGCAAAGATCTCATTCATCATTTGCTGAAATGTAGCGGGAGCGTTGCATTGTCTGAAGAACATTACTAGTGGTTCATATGCTCTGGAATGAGAGACAAATGCTGCTTTCCATTCGTCTCCCTCTTTGATTCTTATGTTATTATAGCCCCATTGAAGATCTAATTTGGTGAAGAGCTTCGCCCCTTGGAGCTTATCCACTAATTGGCTTATAAGTGGTAAGGGGTAATTGTTTTTGACTGTCCATTCGTTGAGATATCGATAATCCTGGACTAGTCACTTCTTTCCATCTTTCTTTGGAATGAAAAAGACGGGACTTGTTTGTGGAGAGCGTGAGGGTCTAATATACCCTTTCTTGGTTTGTTCTTCTACAAAGGACTTAAGCTCTTCCATTTCGCCCTTGCTCATTGGGAATATTTTAGCCTTTTTGGGTTGAAAGCCAGGCTTTAGCTTTATCTCGTGATCCCAGGGTTTTCTGAGAGGAAGTCGTTCGGATTCTTTCTTGCTAAAGACGTCCAAGTAATGGTGGTATTCTTTAGGAACCATTTCCTCAAGGGTAGGTTCCTTTTTCCTTGGTATCTCGAGGTTTTTGATAAACTTATGCACGGTCAAAGCATGCTTAAGTTCTTCTTCTTCCGCGTGAGCTAAATTGGTGCCTCAGTCCGAGAGCATATAGCAGGACCTTGGACACCTTGCCATTTTGACTTCTCCTTTCGACCAGTCAATGGTTGGGTTATGCTTTGCCAACCATGTATAGCCAAGGATCATGTTATTTTTGCCTAAATTGGTGACTTCCGTGATAAGGCGTTCACGGTGTCCTTGATAGTCAAGGATAATTTCTGCCTGATGGGTGACTACTCCGGCAGAATTCTTTGTACCATCTACATTAAAGACTGGGATTTCTTTCTCTGTCTTGTTTAGTGGTAGTTTGACTTGGTCGGCCCATTGTTTGTCGATAAAGACTCCATTAGCTCCGCTGTCCAAGAGGGCCTTACAAGCGTGTCGCTTGTTCTTGGTGGTGGGATGTGCTATCGAGATGTCCATGAGAATCTCGTATTGCACCTTAGTATTGCATAAGAGGATTCATTCTGGGAAACTATCCTCATAAATATTTCTTTCTTTTTCTTTAACCGAATTAAGCCTGCATTCCCGTGCAGCAAGCTCCTTTTGTGGAGACCTGGTCTCGGTGGGTGGTAAATGTACTCTATAAATAGGAGATGGACATTCTTCAGAATCTGTAGAATAGCATGTAGAGGAATCTGAATCTTCATCGAAGTCCTGTCTGTCTTGTACATAGGCAGAGAGAGATGAAAAACTGTTTTTTGTATTTAAGAGGTTTTCTTTTGGCTTCTGAGGTCCCAGATCTCTCAGTTGCCGTAACCTTTTGCCGCCTTCTTCATTTCCGTGTCATGTAGGTTGAAGAAGTAGGCTTTCATAGCGTCATAATCCATCCCTTTGATTGCCTTTTCTGGAGATGGATCTTCTTTCTTTTCTTCTTCTTTTTTCTCATTCATTGCCCTTACTTGAGGGCGTCTTCCTGCTCCTACATTCTTCTTCCTACAGTCCATTTTGTGCCTTCCGCCTAGAAACTTGCATTCCGAACATTCTCTTTTCAGGTCTTTGCAATCTCTGGTGAAGTGTCCCTCTTTTTGGCAATTGAAGCAGGTGTTCTTCCTAGCTATTGCTCCTATTTCCATGGGCTGTCCTTGTCCTCCGTATGTTCGGGCTTGTCCCTCTTTGTAGTTTCCTTGAGAGGATTGCCCTGGTTTGGACGAGTCTTTTCCTCTCAATTTAAAGGACTCCATACTAGTTCCCCTTTTCATCAAGACTTCTAGGTAGTCTTGGACACAGTCTTTTCGTTGTTCATTGTAGAATATTTGCTGCATGATTTCAGAATCTACAGCCTTCTCTAGTAATCGCACTCCATTTGGATCATCGACTGCTGGATCTCCTTTGGTATCATAATAGTGGCCAAGCCACCGTGTGAGGAAGTCTTGGATTCCCTCATTGTGATATTGTCTACATCGTTCGAGACGTACTCTTGCTTCATCCACCATGTTTACTGCCTTGAACCTTTGGTCCATTACGTCCCAAAGAGTAGCGGCGTCTGGCCAAGCAGCGTGTCCTTCCATGAATCTTGTGAGCAATTGTCTGGCCCACTGTTCAGCTCCATGAAGATCTTTCTCTCCTTCTTTTGGTGAGATCCTGGTTAGAATCGTGATGGCTTTTTCTTGGTTGTTGGTGAATGTTTCTTTATTTGCATCTAAGTATAGTTTTATGCGTAACTTCCACCCATCATATCTCCCTTTGGCCCCATCAAACTTTCCTGGTTCTGGTACCGATTCTACCTTATTATTTACTTTTACTTCTACATTCCTTGTCTCCTGTACCCCTGCTGCTCTTTGGAGAGTGCGAATTTGTGCTGGTAGATTTGTTACTAGCTCAGTAAGGGCTTGGACGGCCTCCTCTGTTGCCATGACTCCTGGTGCGGGAGGAGATGGGTTGATCTGGTTGGGGGATGAGGGTTGGTCTTCGAGGTGGTGCTCGAAGGAATTGTCTGTCTCGGAGTTGTCAAATGGGAGGGGGTCTCTGTACCAATCCGTCGTCTTGTTCTTGTTGAGGAACCGGGACTACTTCTGGTTCTGGGGTGTTATAATTGTCTCGTAAGTTTAGAAGTCCTTGTCTGACTTCTTCAAGGATGTTGATTGCTCCTAGGATTCCCTGGTGCGGAGCGGGGTGAAGTTGTACTTGTAAGACTCTAGCTCTGAAAGCGAGAGCTTGGTCTTCGGGTATGCCGTGTGCTTCTAAGAGGGTGGCGTCAAAAGGTTCGTTTTCCCTAATCCTATCTAGAAGGTAAGGGAGGAAGTTGATATCTTCAAAGATGTTCACTAGAGGAACCGGTGTAGGGGTCCTGTAGCCTTGAGAGGGTGGTCGGTAGTTAATCCAACCGTCTTCATCCTCTCTGGAAGGTAAGGGAGGTGTCTGCGAGTTTTCTTCTCGCTGGGATTCGGAGGTAACTGTAGTTCTTTGTATTGGTGGAGGGGTTTCGTCCTCGTACCAGTGGAAGTAGCCGAATTCATCTAAATACTCGTCGTTTGGGTCGTATTCAAATTCGCTACCTTCTTCTCCAAAAGCAAAGTTTCGGTTTACTACCATCTCTTCAGAGGCGAAACGTACCTCGATTTCCTCGGACTTAGAGGGATCTCTTGGGAACATTCGTTATGAAAGGTCAAAGAAGTGTGGACCGTTGTCAACACCAACTTCTACTCTATCAGGTCAATAGCCACCTGATGTTACAACCCATAACCCTAAGGTCAGAGGAATCGTAAAGTCAGAGGGACAAAGTCCATGACTACCCTTGGGGGGTCACTAGGGACGTCTTAAGGAGCGTCTAGGCGAAGGCTTTAAGAGAAGGCTTTAGGAGGCCTTAGACTCAGTCAAGAGGTTTATGGGGAAACCAACAAGGAGACTTCGCTTGAAGTCCTTGGGGCGTATCTATTGGGCTTTATATAGCCTAGCTACATGCGCACGGACCAGCTTAGGGCCGGCTGGATCTATGTATGATGTAACTATGACGTCATGCCGTGAGGCGTACCTGTGACGTCACTAGTCTAGCTTCTTTGTCTAGGCTTCCGTAGATTATCATAATATTAAATAAACTATCTAAGTACCTTAACAGATGTTAAGCCTTGGCTAAGCCTTAGCTTACTGGCGTTGTCGGATGCCAGAGTGTTAGATCGCTAACACTACACCCGTCTTAAGATTCTTGTCCCCAAGAATCAAGGTACGTTCTATGAAAAGATCGAAGTGAAAGAATGAGTGGGAACGTAGGTGGTCAAATAAAAACCTATCGTATGAATGTGGCTTGTCCTTTGTAATAGCCGTAAGAAGTAGTAAAGTGTCTGTAATATAAGAGCGTGACTTTTAGAAGTTAGAAGCGCGTACTGAGACCTCAAATATGGCGAGACCCATTAACTCTGGGCTTCCCGCTTTATGCCTGGACTTGAGCAAGTCCATCAAGGTCGTTCCTATATGGTAAAAGCAAGAGGAAGTTGAAATTCTTGCTTACGCTTCCTTCTTCGTCTAGTCGTATATCTTCATCTTTCACCGGTTCATTGACAGACTCCGTTGACACTTCGTCCTAGAACCTCCAGATATCAGATACGGTACTCGCTCACCGCTCGTACCTATACTCCTATACTACTCCCTCCTCGAATCTACGGATTCGAAAGTGCGAACTCTGAGCGCACCAAGACGTGGAGGCACTGCTCCGGGTGCTACTGCTTGAGCGTCTTGCTTGGTGGCTTAGTCTGAGATCGGAGCTTCTGGATGGATTAACGATGTCGTAGAGAGTGAACGTCGGGAAAGGGAGGGGGGGTGGGGAAATAAGGCGTAGCTTGCGCCTCCTTTGACGATAGTGGGGACTCCCTCCTTGACTTGCGTCGGTGTGGGTCGTCCCGGGGAGAAGCCGTAGCAACTCTATAGGGTGGATAAATAAATATCCGAGTCTTCCGTACGTGCGGTAGTTTAGAAGGTCGTCTCGGACCTATGACTTTGACGTCTTCTTTGTTTGGTATCGGTGAAAGGGATCGTACGGGGGTGGGTGGCGTATGGATTCATCGAACCATTATTAGAGTTTATCTTTGACTTATCGTCCTTCAGATTGTCCTTCAGACTTCTTTCAGATCGTCGTCAGGTCATCAGGTTTGGAGTATCCTCGAAAGGACCCTGACTTCCTTTCAACTTTCCGTCCGTCGTCCGTTAGACTTTCCGTCGAACTTACATCTCGGACTCCCTCCTAGGTCCTCGTCCTGGGGGAAGGGGATCCACTTACGCTGCGTTGCGTATTTCTTCGTGTCGTGGGCAACTTGTTGAGTTTGGGAGTGACCGTAGAGGTCCGTCTTCTTGCGAAGAGACTTGCGGTATCGGGGTAAGTGACTACTTCTGGTATTCATCACTTCTTTGCTCCGCTTGGTGACGTCTGCAGTAGGTAGATATGCAGTGGTCGTCCGCTCACGTTACTTACATCGTTAGGTGGGTGGCTTCAAATTCTATAGGTGTGATGAAGCGGGGGTGTCGTTATAGTTTTTGACATCTTTGCGGATGGCTTTCGGGGGTTAGCGTGTTCCGGCATTATGTCAGGGGGGGCTTTATCCCGTCTTTAAGTTCCCTGTAACTGTACTAAGGCTTGAACTTTGCTAAAAAGCTGTAAAGTAATTTCCTGGGCTTCTAGGTAGTTTATCCTCGTCTCGGAGGTTTCGATTTTGACTCCCTCCAAGAGCGGCCTTGGACTTGCGCACTCTGGGATTCCTGTGGGCGTCTTTCCTGCATCGAGAGGGGGCTTTCGAAGTGGCATAGGGTGTTCTTAGTTTCCAGGGGTGGTACTCGTTCACTAAAGAGCGTGAAAAAGGGGGGGAAGACCTATGCGTGTCGGTCTGCATCGGACGTTTCGTCTAGCTTGCGGGTAAGGTAGTTTATCGACGTCGCGGTCGTTTCACTTCTGCGCTTGATTGCGACTTACTCCTGCAGTGAGAGGTGGCGTCGGCATGTGGCTGAGGAGCCCGTAAGCTTTACGTGTTGGCCTAATGAGTCGACCGTGGACTTTGACGTGGTAGGGGGTTGCGAGTAGCGTTGCACCTATGAGTAGCGATGCGTCACTGGGAATCTAAAAGTTTTCCAATCTTGATCATCGTGGGCCAGGGAGAACCGTCGTTCAGGCCTGTAATCTTGACGTACTGGCTTAGAGGTATGGTTGCGCTATGTGTGTCGCGCCCAACTTGGTGTTCGACCTGTGAGGGCCTACTAACCTGGAGAAGAGGTGTGACCCTTCCAAGCGAACTGGACAGCATGCCGAAGCGCTACCGTCGCTGACTCGTCCGAGCTAAGAGATAGTTTTACAACATCTCGGTTGGGGGAATCTGCTAGTTTATCCTCTTCGCGGAGTCGTCTTATCTTCATTCTCGGTATAGCCTATAGCTTATGGTCCGTTGACCTAGGCGTCGTCGAGCAATGGTGGGTCAGTGCTTATTCACTTTCGTATGGGTAGGGGGTAGACGTATGAGGATGCGCCTTTGTGCACTGGACTTTTCCTTCGGGTGGCCAAACCGTCGGTACTTCGTAATAAAACTTCAAATGCGACTTTATCTTGTCGTCGGCTTACTTCGGATGGAGAGGGATAGTGCATGCGTAGCACCCTTGAGCGTCGGAGCTAGTTTTACCTCATTGCGGAGGGGTAAACACAACTTTATCCGTTACATCCTCGAAGGGACGCTGGTGTTTAAACCACTCGGGACTTGGTCATCGTTGAGGGTAAGGAACGTGGGAGATCGTCTGCTACTCCTGATACACAACGTATGCATCATCTGCCATTACTGACAGCGCTTCAGTGACCAGTCAAGGTAATAAAGCGAAGTCTAATGTTACAACCCATAACCCTAAGGTCAGAGAAGTCGTAAAGTCAGAGGGACAAAGTCCATGACTACCCTTGAGGGGTCACTAGGGACGTCTTAAGGAGCGTCTAGGCGAAGGCTTTAAGAGAAGGCTTTAGGAGGCCTTAGACT
>JBBPKI010001968.1:0-10017 GCA_038089155.1 Nevesoporus exiguus
GGAGAAGAATAAAAAACATCAGAGGATATTTGGAATTAACCGGAGTTGAAGCGGAGATAAACAAAGGAAAACAGTTGATGGCTTTGGAGGAAGTCCGGAGGTAAATAAATATAAACAAAGCAGAAATGAACTGAGAACATCAGAGGTTGTATCAGAGGTAATGGAGTTATACAAAGTGGATCAGAGAAAAAAGCGGAGTGAAACAGAGGTAACAGAGTGCAGAGGAACAGACAGGAACAAATGAAGACAAAGTTTAGAGTAATATGGAGAACAGAAGGACAAAGTGTAAAAAAAATGCCATGAATGGCAGAAAGGCTAGTGGTGGTCTTGGGTCAGTTCTATAATGTGGGGAGAAGTCTGGAGGGGTCTGGTGGAGGTCTGCAGGGCTGGACCATGAAGATCCAAAAGCTGGAGTGCATAGGCAGAGGGAAGTGAAAATGAAGTGCCAGTAAAGGCAAAAATCTGAAAGTGACAATCATAGGTCAGTCCTTAAAGCAGGGAGATATCTGGACAAAGCCGGTCAGAGGTCTGCAAGATGAAACCTAGAGAGGTTGAGTACTTTGGTGAATCCAAGATGTAACTCCTGGGATTAGTTTTCCAGACAGAGTCCCAGAGTGTGGGGGTTTGGCATTCAATCTGTAAGAGTACATTAGACTATATGTGGCTTCTTAAACCCAGTGATCAATGGATCGTTACAGGGCAAGCACACGAGTCAATACTGTCATATCCATGACATCCCATCCATCTCCACCTCCTCTGGCCTCATCTCTGGCCATCTCCGGCCATCTCCGTCACCCTCAGTCCACCTCCATCTCCTCCACTCCAGACCAAGGCTGTGCTTGCACAGCTACTCAGCTATACTTTGGACCTGGATACATTTCGTACATTCTCATTTGTACTTCCCTTCGCTTCCTTCATCCCTTTTCCATCCCTTATGAGACCCTTGATACTGTCTCACCTCTTCCCTGACATTTGATGTCCCTATTTGATCTCTTAGTATAAAACCTCTGTACCTCTGTCATGTATCCTTAGCATGAATATCAACTTAATTCCCACTCTCCTAATTCTCGTCACGATCCCCTCCTTCTCCTGTCGGAACTCTGCTCCTCTGAAATACGAGGACATGGACCTGTTCAAGGGCACAACACATAAGTCCTGTGCCAATGTCCTTTCCATGTAACTCTGCTCCGACGCCTCCGCTCTGGACTTCAGTCCAACTCTGAGATGAACTTCATTGACTACCTCTCAACACCTCCAGACCTCTGATCAGACTTGAGTCTGGAGAGTCCAGGACAATTTAACAGTATATTCATGCTGCCACTTGAGCAGGTCTCCACTCTTTTCACCTCTGACCTCATGCCATCATGACCACTCGTTATGATCTATGCATGCTCTTGGGATCCTTGCTGAACTCAACCATGCACCACTTCTGGCTATGCCACTTCTCTGACTTCTCGCTGTCCTCTCAATGGCCCCCCTTTTTATTCTGTCCCTCCGAACTCTGAACTCCGACCCGACTTCGCCCCCTCAGTGGGTCATCTCCCATTCCCCCTTCCTTGTTGCCAACTTCTCCTCCTATGCCCTCTGGCGAGACCACCCTCGGCTTTCAAGCCACCTCTTTGGGTTCCCCTTTTGTTGGTTTTAGGATATAGCTTGCTTGCCATGAGACTCCGTTGAGTGATTGGAACACAAGCAGCACTTCATCCGACCCCAGCAAGTGGAATGCCAAACCCCCCACACCTCCACTCTGGAGCACACTCTGGAATCGCCACCACTCTCGGACTTTCACCCTCCTACTTCCTTGTCAATGCCACTCCACTGGTGTGTGCATGCAAGACAGATTGCCTAGTCCACTTTGTCAGCCACCTCTAGCTCCTTGCTGGGGGAAGGTAAGACACCTCTGATAGGAAAGTCACCCTTGCAACATCCAACCTCCCTCCATCCTCTACTCCATTACCTCCAACCTTTCGGACCTCAAGTCCGGAGTTCACTCCGTTTTCTCTGCTGTCAACTCTGGCAAGTCTGGATGACATGATATTAGAACCCTCTCTAGGTCCTTTTCTTCCACTCTCTGTTCTATTTTGCCTCTGCTTTATGTCATTCTGATGTTTCTTTTGTTGTTTCGTCTTAATCTCTTCCCTCTAACCCTTCCTACCTAGGACCAAAAGTCTGAAGGTAACTCCATTCGCTGTCCGCTGACTCTGGCTTATCCAGTCAGTCCGGATATCTGGGTAAGGAATCCCCTTCAGTTTCTTCCCTTTCCTCCCTCTGTTTTCTGCCTCTTCTATTTGTTTCTTTTCCTCTGTTTGCCTCTGTGCATTCGGACCTCCAAGTCTGAAGCAACTACATTTTATGTCCACTAACTCTGGTCAGTTCCAGTCTGTTTCAGACATTTTAGGGTAAAGGATCCCCTTTTGGTTCTTTCCCTTTCCTTCCTTTCTTTTGTCCTCTATGCTTTGTTCTGACACTGGGTTACAATGGAAGACTCCTTTCCAAGGAGCACTATGACCAGTTGATGAACACCCTCTGTTTCCTCTTTACCTGACAATCACAAGTCCGAAGGTAACTCCGGTTTGCTCTGGCAACTCCAGAGCCTTTTCTTCCTGAAGCTTTCTCTTCACTTTGATCGCTTCTGCTCCTTTTTGTTCTTCTTTGTTTTTTCCTCTAACCTCTGTACCTGAGGACCACAAGTCCAAAGGTTATTCTGTTCTCCACCTCCAGCGTTGCATTGCTTAATAGCCACCACTCCAGTTGCTCCGGCCTCGCACTCCACTCCCTCCGAACCTGAAGACATCAAGTCCGAAGGTACCTCCATTTCAACTCCAGTTCACTCCAAACTCCGGAGCTTCATTTCCTTTTTCTTCTTCTCCTTCCATCTCTCTTCTCCAGACTTGGGACCTGCGTCACCCTTGTCTGCGCTCTCCTTAAGAGCACCTCATGACGCACCCCTCCAATTTCTTCTTCCATTTCTTGCCCTTTGGTGCTGTCAACTCCGGCAGCATCCAGTCTGCTTCAGACCACTTCATTTCTTCTGATTCATTCTCCAGACCTGGGACCTTGTCACCCTCATCTGCGCTCTCTTCTAGAGTGCCTCTTGATGCAATCCTTTATTCTTGCCCTTTGCCTTCTCTGTACCTCAAGACATTAGGTCTAAAGGTAACTCCATTCCAAGTCCGGTTTGCTCTAGCAACTCTGGACCTTGTTTCTTTCTGTCCTCTTTTTCTCTCTTTTGTTCTGTACTCCAGACCTGGGACTTGCATTGCCCTTGTCTGCGCTCCATTCTGGAGCACCCCCAGACGCATCCACTCTTTTCTCTGTCCACTTTTATAACCTTACAACTTCCTCTCGGGGTCCATTCTGGACCATCTGAACTTCCCTCCAGGTCCACTCCAGACCACTCCGATTTCACTCCGATTTTGTCTTCTTATGTCTATATCTCCTGTTTCTGACCCTTCTGTGCTGTCCACTCCAGCAGCATCTGGTCCATTCTGGGCCACTCCATTTCCTCTTCTGTTCTTCTCCCTTCCTTCTGTTGGTCCTTCAGGCCTTCACCTTGTCAACTTTGACAACTCTGATGAACTCCAGTCCACTCTGGACCATTTGTCTCACTTTCTCTTCCTTCAGGCAATCCACCTCTGTGGCCTTTGTGCCAAACCTCTTTGGGTTCTCTGACGTTTATTTAGTATAGGACACTGCGCACCCGCCCACTAAAATGATCCATTGGTCATTGGGTTTAAGAAGCCGCAACTTCATCTAATATGCTCTTACAGATCAAATGCCAAATCTCTGCACTCCAGGACTCTGTCTGGAAATTTAATCCTTGGAGTTGCACCTCTGGGATTTGCCCAAGGCCTCGGGCCTTTCTGTGGTCATTGTCTGCAGACCTCTGACCAGCTTCGTCCAGATTTCTCCCCACATTAAGGACTGACCAACGATTTCTTCCATTTAGCTCTCTGCCATCCATGGCATATTTTTAGTTCATTACTGTCGTCTTTGTTGTTTTCTTTCTTCTATGTTTTTGGCCTTCGCGGTCTCGTCCTGCGGACCTCTGACCAGCTCTGTTCTGGACACCTCTTTCCACACTTAGGACCAACCAAGATTGTTTTTGGCCTTCCACCAACTCTGGCATCATTTTCTTCTCTCAGGACTATTTTCCTTTCTATCCCATCTGTTCATTTCTGCTTTTATCCTTCTTTTATCTTTTCCATTTCTGTTTTTTTTTCATCCCTGTTACCCCTGTACTCTGATTAACTCCAGAATTACTCCAATAATTTCTGCTTTTCACACCTCTTTTTTCCTTTTCACCTTCTGATATTTTCCTCTGTTTTTGTTCATCTTTTTCTACCCATGTACTCTGTTGCCAGCATCCTTGGGCTCCTCTTGGGCCTCAAGGGCTCGGCCTTAAAGGGGAGGCACCACCCATCACCGCCTTACTTTACCATCTCCATCCCTCAACTCCGGTGCACCTATCACACATCCCATGACTCCATCCAACCCTCCGAAATCTCTGCCACTCCAGAGTTACCACTCTGGACACCCTCACCCCAACTCTGTCTTCACCTCCGGTACCCCCAAGGTACACCTCCGCCAACCTCACCTTACTACCTTTCCTCTGGCTCCTTGATGGAGCTCTCTATCAATATTCTCCAAACACTCTTCTATACCTACAGGTTTTCTCTCCGCCTGCTAGACCATCCAGTACCCTTGTGGTACACCTCTGTGTGCACTCCGGCATCCTCCAGAGTTGTACTCATTCAGTTTCTCTGTTTCTCCACTTGTCCATTCCCATTGCTTTCTCCAGTTTTGGACTAATGGCTTCTTCTTTGCCTTTCAGTCCTTTCCATTCTGTCTTCGAGCACTCCAGTACTAGTTGTACTTCTTGGCGTTCACCTCCGATATCTCTGGTTCAACTCCAGACTACTCTGTTCTACATTATGATTCCATTGCTTTTGACCTCTTTCAGGTCCCTTGGATCTTGCTTTGTTTCTTCCTGGACTTTTGCCAACTCTGGTGTTTTCTTTCACCCTCTGTGTAGTTGAGCATTATTCCCTCATCTTCCTTCTGCTTCACCCACCTCTGGTACCCCTTGGTACAACTCCAGTTTAACTCCAGTTAACTCCGCTTTTTCAGTGTTTCATCTTCATCTTTACATCTGTCCCAGTCTCTCTTCATCTGGGCCTTATCTTTCATTTCCTCTGTTTACTTCCTCTACTCTCTGTTTCTTTTGGCACACTCCTGTGCCACTCTGTTTCCCTCTGTTTGCTTCAGCCTAACTCTGGAGTAACTTCAGATTTTTTCTGGTTGACTTCGTTTCATTTCGACACTCTGTGTTTTGCCTTTCTAATTCAGACTCATTCCATTTCCCTCTGTCAACTCTGGCCTTACTCCAGATTTGCAACCCTTTTGGTACACTATGTACCTTCATTTTCTCCATTTCCAGGACCATTCGGTACCTGGCATACCTCCGTTTCTCCGGCCTGTTTTGGGCATCTTTGACTGCCCTCTGACTTCTTTCATCTCTTTTTCTGTCTCTGTCTCTGTATCGACATTTCCTTTTTTTCCATTCTACTCTAGTACTTTTCCTCTGAACTCTAGTACAATTTCCATACAACTCTGGTCCTTCCCCAAGGACCTTCATCCTCCGCTTTTTTGGCACTCTTTGTTGTCATCCACTCTCAGGCCCCCTCTGGGCACCTCTGACCCCCTTCCGGGGCTTTATCTTTGTTTTCTGTTTCCTCTGTATGCTCTGTTCTTACCTCAGTTTCCACTTTTTAGTCTTTCCATTCCATTTTCCATTTCCTCTATTCTGTCCTCTCTTCACTTTCCTCCAGTGTCCAGCCACCCCTGCATGTCCTCCGCTGCCACTCTGCATGCTCTGCCATCTCCAGCATCCGTTCCACCCCACTTGTGCATGCTCCGTGCTCTCCGAATCCACCTCACACACCATTTGCATCCATCCCTGTCAGGTGTTGTACCAAAGGCACATCTTGACCCCTCTTGTGCTGAGGCTTGGAGCCTCCTTTTCGGAGTTAGCAAATTATCAGTAGCAGGACTTCAAGTCTTCCAGCTGGTCCGAATGATTCTTCATCACTCCGAACTCCATGCGGCATTCTTTCTCAGACTTGGCCCAGTAAGTACCTCCATCATCACCTCCGTTAGTGTATCCTTTCCAAAGAAGCTTGACCGCTTCCCCAGATTGGCTCTGCACTGAATCCCTGCTTACTTTAGGCCTCGAGGGCTTGGCCTTAAAGGGGAGGCACTGTTATATCCATGACATCCCATCTGTCTCCACCTCCTCCAGCCTCATCTCTGGCCATCTCTGGCCATCTCTGTCACCCTCAGTCCACCTCCATCTCCTCCACGCTCAGAGCTCCGCTCCTCCACTCCGGACCAAGGCTGTGCTTGCACAGCTACTCGGCTATACTTCAGACCTGGATACATTTTGTACATTCTCATTTGTACTTCCCTTCACTTCCTTCATCCCTTTTCCATCTCTTATGAGACCCTTGATACTGTCTCACCTCTTCCCTGATATTTGATGTCCCTATTTGATCTCTTAGTATAAAACCTCTGTACCTCCATCATGTATCCTTAGCACGATTATTGACTTAATTCCCACTCTTCTAATTCTTGTCGTGATCCCCTCCTCCTCCTGTCAGAACTCTGCTCCTCCAAAATATGAGGACACAGACCTGTTCAAGGGCACAACACCTAAGTCCTGTGCCAACATCCTTTCCATGTAACTCTGCTCTGACGCCTCTGCTCTGGACTTCAGTCCAACTCTGAGACAAACTTTGTCAACTACCTCTCAACACCTCCGGACCTCTGATCTGACTTGAGTCTGGAGAGTCTGGGACAATTTAACAAATACTAAGCAAACATCAGTGAATCCAAAGAGATTGGCATGAAAGCCATGGAGGTGGATTGCCCAAAGGGAGAAGAAGAAATGGTGTTACATACATCCACCCACCCCCCTATGATGCCTACTCCAGTCCCTTCATCTGCCATCCTCAGTCATCTATCTCTCAGAGTCCTATCCTAGTACTCAACTCCAGTGACTCCAGTCACAACTCTGCCACAACTCTGGTCAGTTCTCATCCTCCTTTGTAATTTCCTTATTTGGACTACTTCATAACTAATCCTTTATGACATTGTCATATATCTAAACCCTGTACTCTTCCCTATGCCTCATTCTTCCCTTGATCACAGTTTCAATGCCAGGATTGTATTCCATTACTCCTATCCCTGAACTCCTCTGTTTTACATACTCCATTCTGATTCTAGAATTAGTTATCTCTCTCCTCAGTATATAAGTTCTCTGTACTCCACTCTGTATCTCCTCAGTATGAATATCATATAAGTCTCTCCTCCTAAATCTCATCTGATCTCCCTTGCCTCACTTCCCTCTGTCTCTCCCCTTCTCTGGAACCTCTGCCCCTATGTCCTCCGAAATCTGAGGACTGGACTTAGACAAGGGCATGACATATAAGTCCTGCACAAAGTCCTCATAAGTCCCCTCTGTCTCCACTCCTCTGCTCAGACTCTGGTCCATCTCTGCCGCTCACCCCCTACTTCCCCCTTAGACCTGTTGGACTTGATCCAGAGGACCCAGACTTGACAAACAGATGGTCTGGAGTGGACCAGAGGTCATTGGAGTTGACAGGAGTTGACAATAACAAACATGAGGAAAAGGACATAGAAAAAGGAAGAACAGAGTATAAAGGCAGAGTAGTCCAGAGTGGACTGAAAATCGCTGGAGTGGAAGGGAATAGTCCAAAATGAAGACAAAGTGGAATATATCAAAGAAGAAATGGAAAAATGGAGGGAAGGGGTCTGGTGGGCTGGGGTCAACTGGACATGACCAGAGTTGAGGGAATGGTCTGGAGTGGACCTGGAGGGGGAATTGTGAGGTTATACAAGAGACACATGAGGGAAAAAGAAAGGATGCGTCAGGGGGTGCTCTCAAATGGAGCCTGGACAAGGGTGATGCAGTCCCAGGTCTGGAATACAGTACAGGACAACAAAGAAGAAAAGGTAGAGGGCTGTCTGGACCAAGCAGATTTGGCTGGAGTGATGCCAGAGTTACCTTTGGACATGAGTCCTTGGGTATGGAAAAGTGAAAGAGGAGAAAAACAGAGGGTACCATGGAATCAGCCTGAGGTGGGTGGGTCTGTTACCAAGGTGTCTAGATGGTCAAAAGGGAAAACATAAAAGATCATGAAGAGAGGAAGGGAAAGGAAGGACTGAGGTAGTTCATCACCATAATGTCCAGAGATACCAGAGTTGGTGTCAGAGGAACAGAGTACCTTTGGACTTGCAGTCCTTAGGTGTGAAAGGGTTGGAGGTGGATGTTGAGGGTTGAAGGGGTAGTTGGATGTTGCAAGGTGACTTTACTATTGAGGTGTCCCACCTTCCCTCAGTAAGCAACTAGAGGTTGACTGCAGACTAGACTACAGTAAGTCTGAGGAGCTGTGGTGAATTCTGAGTGCTGTCCAGAGGCAGTGGGGCAGAGCACAAAGGTGGAGGCCCTGGAAGCCTGGAGTAGTGGAGGGCTTGGCATTTTTTATCTTGTATAGATCATGAATGAAGTGCTGCTCATTGCCAATTACTCAATGGAGTATCATGGCAAGCTAGCTGTTCTAAAACCAACAAAAGTTAGAATCCAAGGAGGTGACAAAAACGTCAGGGGTGATTCACCAGAGAGGCAGGAGAAGGGAAAAGTCTACAACAGAGAATAGGAGAGGAGGTGACTCACCAAAGGGTGGAGTCAACTGGAGGTATGGAGGGAATAAAGGGATAACTAAAACCATCCAAGGACAGCAGCAGACAAAGAAGAGAAGAAGGAAGGGCCTCCAAAGCAGAGTTCATGAAAGTAGATATGAAAGAATGGAGATGAAAAGGGCCACTGAAGAGGTGGAGTGAAGATGGAGCTTTGAAAGGTAAGGAATAAAGAATGCTCAAGCAGGCACAAGAGAAACAGAGGTACAATGGGGGTAATGAGGGGCAACTGAAAAGTGGGGTAGAACAAAGTTTGGAGGTACCACAAGGGGTAGCCCAAAGGAGACTCACCAAGGGGTGGAGTCAGTTTGAGGTAAGGTCATGAGATAACCCCATAGGGCATGGTTGGATTCAGAATGAATCCCAGCCCATGTGGAGATCCTAATGGAGGGTCAGAGTACAAAACAGAGGTAAGAGGACATAATAAAAGAATGGAGACCTGCTTAGGATTGAGTATGAATATACTGTTAAAATGCTTATCCTCTGGACTCAAGTCCAACTAGAGTTCCACCAAGGAGGAGGAGTGGTCACAAAATGAGAGGAGATGGGGGACTTTTGGTCAATATTTGTGCTAAGGAATAGTATAGGAGGTACATAGGAGTTATATAGGGTGGAGTAAGTGGAGGAGATACTAAATGGGATGAAAATAGTATCTGACAAAGATGGAGAACACATGAAAATAATCTAGGAGATAAGAAGCAAAGTAAGGGTCAAGGATTTGTCAAGGATACAAGTAAAAACTAATCAAGGGTCAAAGAACAAAGGAGTAGACAAACAGGGATAATGTCCAGGCAGTTCCAAGCGAGCACAGCCACAGGTCTGATCGGAGGAGTGGAGCTCTGAGGAGCTCTATGCATGGTGGAGATGGAGGTGGACTAGAGGGGAACAGAGGTGACTGGAGTTGGTCAGAGAGGGGGCTGGAGGAGGCAGAGATGGCTGGTTTGGCATGGATATGACAGGTGAGACCACCCTCAACTTTCAAGCCATCTTTTTGGATTTTGTTAAACACTGGGGACGAACTCCGGACTAACTCCGGACTTCGGAGTTAGGTTAGTCGAACAGGACTTGGCTTCACCTTATGTGGTGCGCCTTTGCAGAAAGTCCGGTGTCCTGAATTTGCAGAGGGTCGGAGATCGGAGGAGAGTCTCGGACTCAAGGAGATCGTCAGATCAAGATGAGGATGGGACAGGGTTAAGTCGAGGTTAAGTTGAGATTCGAACTGAGGTATCTACTGACAGA
>JBBPKI010001969.1:0-10016 GCA_038089155.1 Nevesoporus exiguus
CATTTCGACAAGTTCCCGCAGCTGAAATTGGATACCCGCTTCAAAGACCTTTTTCTCTCAGACTCCGTGAGATCTCGACTTGGAAAACGCCGCAGTGATGCAAATGATGACCTAATTAGACCATCCAGTAAACGACAACACATAAACACTGATGTGCCCATGGGCAACCATCTGGGCCCCAACGATCCATTGAACCAGACTCCCAGTGATTTCCACCTGCCCAGCCTCTGCCCAGCCTCTGACCTTGCATGCCACGTCCTTTACTCAAGCAGTTTTCGCACCGCTGGCAACACATCACCAATTACAACGGTACCCCGGCCCCAGTGGATCCCGTTCTGCCACAGACTCGGAATCATACCCTCCTTTCGTGTTTGATCCTACTGCAGATTACTTTCCCTCTCTACTCTGTCAAGTTGTGCTTGCGAGAGCATCGGTGTGCCGTACCTGCCGTGATGCACTGAGATTGAACATTTACGGACCCATTGCCATCAGTTGTGTGACCTGAGGTGTCACAACTTTTGCAGTGGAGGTGCAAAACGTCGGAAGTTCTCTGCACCCTTAGAATAAAATACAAAAAATCGAAAAAAAAAAAAAAATGAAAGGGAGATGTATTAGTGTACTCTCCACCCATACTATAACTCCGAAGAGTGTAACTGCTGTTGTTGAAGCGTTAGATCCGATTTACCTTGTTTTTTGCGCTTTAGGTGATATGATAGTAGGACAGCTTCTACGACCTCCATGGCAACCTAATCTTTCCCATACATCATAGAAAACGTCAATCGACACTTAAGCCTCTTTTATCAGCGCTTCAGATCCAGCCATGATTGCTGGAAAAGGAGTAGAATCGGAACAACATTGATTGCAATAATCCTGGCCCACTCTAACCACAGCAGAGTAGATTGCATCGCAAGCTGTTTTAGTCAAGACGGAGCTTCATAGCTCTAGGTCGCCTATGCTACTACATTGGCTTAGAGGGGAGTTGGGTAAGCAGAACGCCATAGCGCTTTTTGATAGTGACACGGTGCCGAGAGAACTTGTCATCTGGGGAGAAACGAGCTGCACGAAGACCTTTCAAGTAAGGCTACGAGAGGTCCAAGACACGAGCGTACCTGGGTGCGCAGATTTGGTGATCCTGGCCTCGTCTGTGATTTTCTGTGGAGAATCATGAGTGAAATTGGCTCGACACAGTCAAGGAAGAAGCGTGCCTTGAGTGTGTATGCCCTGTTTCCGTTGGCATCGAGGGTGTACATCAGATGCATGGCGGGATGAGCTCAAGAGAGGAATCGAACTCCGCGACGATTTGGTTCCCAACCCGCCGGGATGATCGGTGACAGGGACCGGGACCACACTCGGTTCCAAGAATGGCAAGCTCTCGTCATAGGAAGCTTCCGCCTTTCTTTTACCACTCACTGCTCCTTCCCAGCTCTCCAATGCCACTCACGACTGCCGTGCTCACAGCCCCAGAGCCGGGAACAGCGATCAAGCCAATTCACACGTACTCCGAAGACCAGACCACACAGATAGAGGCACTCCGGAAGGTAGGTCGCTCAACTACATGACCAGATTGTTTCAACTGACCCGGATACCATGCCGTCTGCTGCAACTCGTGTTTTTCTTGGACAGTACGCTCATTCACTCCTCCTACCCCCTTCGGATCCGTATCACAAATGGGAACTTCGATGGTTGTGCAAGCCCGATACCATCCCCCGCTACATGCGTGCTGCCAAATGGAAGATGCCCGATGCCGAGAAGAGAATTAAATCAACCTTGGAGTGGAGGCGAGAATTCAAGCCAGACCTTATTCCGCCGAGCGAGGTGAGTAAGCATGACGCGTCGCTATTCCTTATCAGAGGCCACCACATATCCATTCCAGGTAAAGATAGAATGTGAGACTGGTAAAATGTTTGTTCCATTCTGACCGTGTGTGCGCGCAAGGTAAGCTGATGTGCGATGCAGCCTCCTCACAGGCTTCGACAAAGACGGGCGCCCCATCATCTACATGCGCCCGGGGAGAGAGAATACCGAGACCAGCCCCCGTCAACTGAGGCATCTCGTGTGGTGGCTGTAAGTGGGCTGGTATTAGTGGCGTTACTCTTGACACGGCGGCCAACAGGGAACGTGCCAAGGACATGATGCCGCCGGGTCAAGAGTCCCTTGTAATCATCGTCGATTACAAAACAACTACCCTGCGTACTAATCCATCTATATCTGTAGCAAGCAAGGTAGGGTTCGATCCCAGAGTTTCGTCATTTTTTGACATTATTACCCGTCGTGCTTGACAGGTACTCACGATTCTTCAGCAACATTACGTTGAAACACTGGGACGCGCTATCGTCACGAATCTTCCGCTCCTCCTGAACTTTTTTTACAAAGGGATCGCCCCTTTTTTGGATCCCGTAACCAGGGACAAGGTTTGCAACGATGTTCAATGTGCCTTCCGGGGAATGACTCAGCTGTGGCAGATGCGCTTTAACCCTGACCTCTTTGAGCTTGTTCCCCGCTCGCAGCTCGACGCTGATTTTGGGGGGGATTACGAGTTCGAGTTTGAGTTTCAGACATATTGGAAGCAAATGGTCGAGTAAGCAACACGTTTGCTCCTGATTCCGCGAACGACTGACGCGTTTGGCAGCCATTGCGGGATCGCGCCAGATGGGACAAGGTTGCCTGGCTACTTTGATGGCCCCGTGGCCGCTGGGGATGATTCGTCTGTGGAAAAGGTCGTGTCCAGCGAGGAGGGAGGAGTAGAGGCAGGGGTGGTTGTGGGGGGTTGATTACGCGATATGTTTGTGCATGTGTGTGTGAATGGGGGGAGGGGTTGAGGCCGACTGGCTGAGCTGCCCAGCGGACGCCACGCCATAAATCGCCGCCTCAGCCACGCCGTATATCCGAAGCGACCGCGAAAGCAGAGCATCGGGGCGGACGACAGAACTCATCCTGAAGAATTGTCCACTGTGAGATCTCTGAGCGAGCCCGCGTAAAAAAGAGATGGTCCGACAGTCCAAGCAGACAGTGCGTAACACCCTTCGCTCACAGCATTCAGGCCCTGTTAAATCAGCCACCCACATCATTTCGTATTCGCTCCTCCATCGGATCGTCACATCGCTCGCAGCCCGACCAGAAGGACGCGCACAAGAAAAAGACCCAGCACCAGGACAAACCCTCCCCAAAGAAGCCCTCAGACTCCACCGTATGGCCGTGCAGGATCAACGGCTGCAACAAGCAGTTCGCCAGAGAGGCCGATCTCAAGAGACACCAACGCACGACCAAACTGCATTCTGTGCCCGGATTGTACGTGTTCCGCTGACTATAGGGGCGCGCACACACCCTCTCCACAGTGCTTGTCCTCAGTGTGATGCCAGGTTCACTCGTGTTTGTCTCTGCTTCCTTTTGCCTCGTGCATCGAACTGACAGCCTTCCAGACGGACGCCCTCCGGAGACATCAAAAGTCGAGGTCAGTGCATGCATCTCGCCTTGTAACTCGCTTCAGCAACGCGTATGCAGACATAACGGGGTCGTGATCGAGCCCACGGATGGAGCTGAGAGGAGGACCTCGATAGGCGACGAGGATCCTCGCTCCTCTGACTCCCGATCAAAGAGCCGCAGCAGAACACCCTCATCAAAGGAGAACCCCGCTCCACCCACTTCTCTTCCTCTATCCACGGTTCCTCCATCCGGTCCACAAAGTTATTACCGTCAACACACGTTCACGGGTGGTGAGTGTATGCTTCTATGGCACGACCTCCTGATACTAGCATTTGTAGTTATGATTCCTCCACCAGGGGTGCTGGTCGATGGCCACTATGCCCCCGCCGTTGGTCTTCCTACGTCCGCGGCTCGGTTACATCAAGCGAGCTGGCAGCCTGCACCTCCTTGGCCGGGAGATGGTTCACAACCACCCCCACCGCATATGATTCATCCTGGTTACGTTCATCCTTATTACAATCCACCACCGCAGTATTATCGTCCCGGTGCCGTGATGCACCCTGCTCCAGACGACGCGGCCCATCAGCAAATATCGAACGGCATGAGTTCATCGAGCAATGGCGGATCTTCATCATCACGCAAGAGCAGTCCCGCACTGGCCGTTGATCCCTCGTTGGACTGTCCAGTGGAAGACCCCCCAGAAACCGGCGAGGCCGAGACCGCTGTCATTGATCCTTCGCTAGTTTCGCCTCCCGCAACCAGTGCTAACAGTGAGTCTTTTCCACGCATCACTAGGATCACTGCCAAATCACGCGCAATACTATAGATGGAGAACTTTCTATTGATGGTCAAGTGTCAAGAATACCAGAGGCCAGGACGTCTGCCAGCTGCCGGCAACAGATCCCATCACCTGACTCAGGCGAACCACCAAGTGAGGAAGGGAACGATACCGATAACGAAACGACCATAGTTCAAAATCTACTTTCTCCCAGCCAAGGACACTCATATTCGTCTCCTCATTCTTTGGAACGCCCCCTCGAGATGGAACAAATACTCACAGAGGACGGTGAACCCATGTTGAACCCAGGTCAGTTCTTCAGTCTTCTTCCTCGCCTCGCTGTTGAACATGTTTGTTTTAGCCGAGCTATTGACCCAGGTCAGTACGCCAAACGCGACATTTACGATACTCGATCTAATGCTCCAGATCCTGGGACAGGAGTCTCTCGCTTCTCCACCCCCTTCATAAACGTGTACTCTATCCATGGTATTATATTGACTTAGCACTCTCATAGTTTTCTTCGGTGACATTTTTTGGTTGGGTGTTTGCGCTACGTTACTTGCATCCGGCACGCGTGGACGTGACGCTTTTGTTGAATGTCGTGGAACGTTCGTAGACACAATGTCGGTCTGGCTGAACTAATGGATATCATAAATCTACACTTGATGGAAGTAGTCGAAAGAGTAGTGGCAAGCGAGTCAATATACAGGGGTACCTCGCTATTGAAAGTGAGGGTAAATAGCGTACACGAATGCGGGGAAATTGCCGTTTCGTCACTGCTCAGATATCAGAGCACCCCGACTTTGGGCCACCTGTACTGGGGCCCGACCTGCGGTAAAATGTCGGTCAAAGCTTCACGCATGACAATGTCACATACCAGCTGTACACACATGGCCCCCAACTTGTGCCCCACCCCGACCGATACCTCAAGGCTCTTCCCAGAAACGTACGCACCCAAAAACCCACCCGCGAACGCGTCCCCCGCCCCGTTGGTATCCACGATCAGCTCACTTGCGATCGGGGTTACCGGATACACGTGGTGCATCCCCGGGTTCGCGCCGTCGACAACGACGGTCGATTTGGCACCTTGAGTGACCACCACGACGCGCTGACGTGCATTGGCTTTAGGGTACCCCGCGATGCCCCTGGCGATCTCGACAACGTCAGTCGCGTCACATTTAAGAATCGCCTTGGCACATTCTTGAGCTTCGGCTTCGTTCCCGATGACGACGTCGGTGTAAGGGAGGACCTGCTCCAGCTGGGCCGTAAAGATCGATGGGATGAACGGCGCGGAGAGGTTCAGGACAAAGGTCTGTGCGCGCGTGCGCGTCGGGCGTCAGCGTCGATTGGGGATGACGTGTGTGCGTGACGGGGACGATACCGTACCTTGTTGTTCTTGGACGCGTGTTTGCTCAGCTCGAGCGCTGACTCGACGCTATGGGTGAGGAAGAACCCTTCGACGTAAAATAACTGGGCATCCTTGACGAGCGGCGCGACTGTCGCCGAGGAGAGGTGCGTTGCCTCGAATTTCCCGGCAGCCCGCAAGGTCGTCACCAACGACCTAGCAACCCTCGCATCAATCATCAAGGCCACGAACGAGGCGCAGAGAGATGGTCTACCGATGATGACCGGTGATAATCACAGCACAAGCACCCGTCTTCTCGCCTTTCTTGACGAGGTACACCTCGTCCACCCCTTCCCGCTCGTTCGCCGCCCGCAACTGTTCCGCAAGATCGTCGTCGCCCACGCATCCCGTGTACACCACCGACTTCGGAGGGAGGACGTACTAGACGCGTGATGCACTTGGAGTTAGATCGGTCCAGGCACCACGGTCGTGCGACGAGCACTCACGGCAGCCGCACGCGCAGCATTCTGGGCGCCTCCTCCGGCGACGTACGTCACTGCATAGCGTTGCGCGATCTCATCGTAGCTGCGGTGTGAGCGTCGTTAGTCATCGCGGGTGACGATCGTACAGGACGTGTGGTCGACACACATCGGTTGATGATGTTCACCGGCGCGGATTGCGTTGTTGGCCTCGAGACCGTACTTTTTCAAGAGGGCCTCTCCGTCGCGGACCTGCATGTCAACGAGAGGGTCGCCCATGCAGAAAATCTGGTAAGGCATGGCGATGGAGGTTCGTTGGGTTTACCCGGTTAACGGCGCTGGTCGGGTAGCGAGTACCCACTGAGGATAGTATGGTTCTGCATCGGTGGTTATGACCAAGACGCGCGAGTGAGGAAATCAAATAGGACAATTATAGAATGTGCGTAGACAGTCCGCGTCTGGTTCGAACTCGGTCGCGAAACAGTCTTCGCTAGTCGGCATCTGGCTAAACTGTATTGGTATCGCAATTTGCATCGATAGGACAGTAAAATTGTACAATGCTACACGCTGTGGAGAGCTTACGATGTGGTGACATCCAGGGAAACAATACACGAATATCTCGCTGTTGAGAGCGAAGGTAAGTAGTTTAAACAGGTATCATGGTAAATTGGTCACGGCTCAAGGGCTCAGAGCACCTTGACCTTGGGCCATTTGTACTGAGGACCAACCTGTCATAAGGAGAGAAAAGAAAACGCGTCAGTCAGTCTCGGCCCCGTGCTGCGCTCGACGCAGGAAGATGATGCACGTACCAGCTGCACACACATGCCCCCCAATTTGTGTCCCACCTCGACAGACTCTTGAACGCTCTTTCCAGAAACGTATGCGCCCAAGAACCCACCCGCAAACGCATCTCCAGCTCCGTTGGTATCCACGATCAGCTCGCTCGAAATCGGCGTTACCGGATACACTTGGGTCTCCCCCGGTTTCGCGCTGTCAGCGACGATCGTCGACTCAGGACCCTGGGTGATCACCACGAGGCGCGGACGCGCGTTGGCCTTGCGGTACCCTGCGATACCCTTGGCGATCTCAGGAATGTCCGTCGTGTCGGATTTGAGGACAGCTTTGGCGTATTCTTGTGCTTCGGATTCGTTCCCGATGACGATATCCGTGTAGGGCAGGACTTGCTCTAGCTGGGCAGTAAAAGCCAACGGGATAAATGGCGCAGAGAGGTTCAGGACAAAGGTCTATGTGCGCGTGCGCGACCGTGCAGGCGTAGACATGGGCATTGAGATGGCGGGTGTAGGGAATGTGCACGAGGGGTCATACCTTGCTGTTCTTCGACGCGTGCTTGCTCAACTGGAGCGTCGACACGACACCATGGGTGAGGAAGAATCCTTCAACGTAGAACAACTGTGCATCTTTGATGAGTGGGGCAACTGTCGACGAGGAGAGATGCGCCGCCTCGAATTTCTCAGCGGCACGCAACGTAGTCACCAACGACCTAGTCCCGGGTCAATAACCATGTCCACAACAAGGCGAGGAGGGCGAGGAAGATAACTCCGTACCGGTAGTGGCCAGTGATGACGACAGCACAAGCACCCGACTTCTCGCCTTCCTTGACAAGGTACACCTCATCCAGCCCTTCTCGCTGGTTCGCCTCTCGCAGTTGCTCTGCGAGATCGTCGTCACCCACACATCCTGTGTACACCACCGACCTTGGAGGGAGGACGTACTATATGCAGCGTAATCAGATCAGTTAAGGCACTGTTATTAGTACACCCACTGCAGCTCCACGGGCAGCGTTCTGAGATGCTCCTCCGGCGACGTACGTGACAGTGTACTCTTTCGCGATCTGCTCGTAGCTACGATGAACGTCGTCAATGATCGTGGACCAATCTTAGAGCGTGATGGAATTAACCCACATCGGTTGATGCTTTTCGTCAGCAAGGATCGCGTCGTTCGCCTTGAGACCGTACTCTTTCAAGAGTGCTTCTCCATCTCGAACTTGCATATCGAGGAGAGGATTACCCATGCAGAAAATTTTGTAAGTCATGGCGATAGAGAATACGAGTAGTGTGCAGGCCGTCGACGGAGGCGCAGGTTCAATGTTATGGAGAGATTTGATTTCAAAGTCTGATCACGCGGGTCGCTACTTCGGTTTCACACGACAAATCCGACTTGAAGCACATCTATTCCACAGTGCAAGAGCAATTGGGACGGTGAAAAAGGTATAGTAACACAAAGTGTGGACTGCGAAAACAGGAACAATCATGCACTTGTATCATGGGCTTGAGATAATGTACGAGCAACAACATTTGGAATAGTGATGCACTGAGCAAATTGGTGGGTGATGGTAATCTTACCCACTGCTTGACCTTTTATGACACATAAGTCATGGAATGCAACTGAAAATGCAAAGGGGAGTGACTTTATAGATGCCAAGGAGGCTTTTAACATCTGGATATCCTCATCAGAGAAAAATGCAAAGCCTCTAATGGCTGGAGGCTTCGAAAAAAGGGTAGCCACTTTATCAAAGACTCCATCTCTGGATGATAGGCCCACCTCAGCACCAATACCTTGGCTGATTGCAACAGCTCTCCTATACTCTTTCCAGGCTTCCTCAACATGGCTTTGAATATCTTCTAGGTTCTCAGAAAAGCCAAGGATGCCCAGTGAACTGGCTTGAGCAGCCTTGACCTTTGCTGTATTCCATGGTCCACTCAGGTCTTGGTCCTCTTCCCTAGCTTGAGTTTTGAGGGCCTTGTAGCTTTGAAGAATCTCTTCTCTTAGCTTCTCGCCTTCTTCCAACAATACATCCAAGATAAATGATGTGCCATCACGTTTGATAACAGACTTTTTGAAGCCATTCTTGTTGTTCTTCCCCTCATTTTGCTTCCATTCATACCAGGGCTCTTTAGCTCCCCATTGCTGCTTGTCTTCATGGAAAATAGGAAGCTTGACTCTAAGTCCAGTCTTACTTGCATCCAGGCAAGTGGTAAACCTTCAAGATCCAGAATTAGTAATATATTCAGATAAAGAAGATGTACTAACATGTAGGCTAGATGGATGGCTTGTGGGCTTTTATACCCACATTTATATACTGCTGCATCATGGAATTTTGAATAGAGCCCTACTCTTGTCTCTGCAAGACCTAGCAGAAGAGTCCTTTGAAATTCTTGTTGAGCCTGTTTGGACTCAAGGTTAGAGACTCTTCTATCAAAGTCTCTCACATGTTCCACTTCTCTCTCAAAGAAGGTAGAGAGATTGGTGGGAGCCCTGCAAAGTGAAGAGCCCCTGAATTGCTCTACTAGAGGCTTGCACCAATTGATCATCACAGTATCTGTATGAGGTAGAAGATGAAAAAGATACAAAGTTTAATCTATCCACTTGCCTCCATCATAGTCTAGAGAAAATACTTTCAGCTTCAGTTTATAATAGAGGCAATAAGTAGAAACTCACCACCACCACCAAGATAGCTAGCTAAGGATTGTTTCCCTTTGATAGGAAATACAATCACATTGACATAGCTACTCAGTTTTGGATGAGCAACTGCTTTGACCTATTCTCATAATAAAATAAAGACATCAATAATATGAAAATGTTTACCTTTTGAACATCTGAAGGAAGTCTTGTGGGATTTCTAGATACCTTAAACCAGAGTGAATAAAGTTCAAATTAATATATGAAAAATTTATACAAGGACATCACCAAGGATCATGTTGATTTGTTCTCCAGTGGAAGGATTAATGATTGGCTCAGATGTCTTAAAGTGAACCTGGCCTTCCTCTAGAACACCATAGGGATCTAGAAATGGAATCAGCAAAAGAATTAGAATAAAGGAAATAATTACCAGGAACAATATAGGCTTCACATGACTCCATAACTGGAATATGGAACTTCTCCATATATTCATTTAAGACTAGAGTGATGACTGACTCTAGTTTTTGATACAAATTGTCTTTCTTCAAAGTATTAAAGCCAGATTGGATAA
>JBBPKI010001970.1:0-10015 GCA_038089155.1 Nevesoporus exiguus
TCCTTACGCGCCCCAGTTAACACCAGGCCTGCAAGGCCTCCGGTGCCCAGATGCAGACTACGTGAATGTGCATACTAATTTATGTTCTACCACATTCGAGACTGTACGAATATCTCTCACACTCATTCATCGCAGGTAACGACGCCGAGGTAACCAATGCCACAGTATGACGACGATGGCACTATAGTGGCGGCCAACGCCGCGGAACCACGACGACGTAAGGTGGCCAACGCCACGACATGCCACGAGGACGAGGACGGCGGCTGGGGTGGCCAATGATTCAAGTTATTTAGACTAGGACCGAGTAGCTCATGCGGTGATAATTAGTGTACTGTGCACGAGTTTGAATATCCATAATGAGCGTGTCCTGATAAGATTCGAAAGCTTTACGTGCTTCCAAGGTTACATTAGTTGCCGCCTCAACGTTTGTCTATTCGTCTATTCGGGTTGGCGTGCTAAGGCTGTATTTGGAGCCCATGGCGATTAGTACGCGTGACATAGACAATGGGATCCGCCGCGGGACGCATTTTCGATCAATGTGGTTTTGGCGGGTACGGTACTTACCAGGCTAGTTGGCCTTAGAGTTGAGTCGTGTGCTTTCCCTTGTTTGACGGCGCATCCTGTGCGCTTTCATCGGAGTCGCATTAGCTGCTCTCACAACGGCTGCATCGATACTTAGCACCGACATAAATGCGATCGAATGTTAAGCTAGATCTAGGTGCTCACATTTCGCTCAACATTTTAGACCAGTGCTAAACTTGGACGCAGTCGTTGTCTTCTTCGGGAAAAGATCTTTAGGGGCAGCTAATGGCTGGGTTATGAAAATGTTTGCATGAGTCGACGCCCGCAATAATTTACTAAGGGCACAGGGAGCCCTGAGTACTGATCTTGCGCACAGCACCGTGAGAAAGTTGGCACAGGCGTGTATTGATATTTTGGCTGAGGCGTTGAAAATCGAGCCGGTCATAGGTCTAATGTAGTATGATCTTCTTTCTCAAACCTACGAAACCCCATGGATGGTTTATGCGCAGTTTTTTTGAATGTCATGTTTGTCGTCTAACTTTTGGTGCGTAATTATGTTCTGCAACAAGACTTCTGCGGCCTCTAAGGACATCTTGCGCCAACCACGGCGTCAGCGCTTCATGAATTCAGGATGGGCGCATGAAATATTACGAACGACCACCGCACTAATATTTTTGGGACCGCTGCTCTTCAAATTGAATCGTTACGGTCATTAGACAGAGAGCCGTTTAATCTTCTCTATTCCGGGCTCTAGTTCATTGACGGCGGCGAGCGGTCGTATTCACCGCGGGATTCCCTCCGAGAAGCGAATATCAAACAGTCCGGGCAAAGCAGCGCCATGACACCGCCATGAACGCATATGGTCGAACCAGTGCCAAAGTAATGGTTGTTCTGATGGCATCGAAGGGTCGAGCGTTGACACCTTACCTTCCCGAGTGTCTCTGTTATTCTAGGCATACCAGTGGTGAGGTGTCCGTCGCTCGAAGAGGACAATTTACTGTGGCTGAATATAGAACATTATGAACTCGGGAATGGGGTTGGTGAACTTGGAAATCACCGTTACAGCGGATGGCAGATACTATTTCCCGAGTCTTTGGACGTCCTGGGATAATAGCTGCAGCCTGTTGAGCCCTAATGTTTCTCGGCCGCAGTTCCCGCTCCCGCCAGCAGGTCGGCTTTACAAACGTATATATACCAGCCTTTCTGGCCCAGGTGTGCACCGGCGTTCAGAGCACTCCAAAGCTTTATTCACAATGGCTCCCTTCATTCCAGACGGTACCTATAAAATCCGTAATGGTGGATTTCCCGCATATGTCGCTGACCTCTTTAACGGAATCCCGAATGGACCAATCTGCGGGTATAAGGATCGTAGTGACAATAAGAACGACAAGGTTTTCACCGTCCCTTGTAGAGAGCTTTACTAGCTTTACTCACTTTCTCGGTAGTGGATGATCAAAAACTATGGATCCGGTGGCAACCAGGTCACTATCGAGAACACTTCTGCTCCGGGGAGCTTCGCGGACGCACAACAGTTCCAAGTACGTCCACTTAAGGATAGGTCGTCATTGAAGACGTGGATCTGACCACGATCAAATGCTAATAGGGCGCTTCACTCGTCGGCTCTGGGACTCACACAGTGTGGACGATCGTCAAAGTCGATGGTGGCATGTACTAGTGAGTTCCTCGTCGATATCTCTATTCGCCCCTATTGACGTCGACTCTCCCAAAGCATCCAGTCTCCGGATGCTGAATATGTCTGGCAGCTCCCCGAGAGTGGCAAGCACGTGAATGTATTGATTTACGCTTTCTTCACTCGTCTATATGGAAACTCCTCACCTCCATTCATCACAGATTGTGCTCGTCCGCCACACTGCGAAAGCAAACACCAAGTGGGCGTTCGATCGAGTCGATGCCTGAGCACGTGGTCGCCCCGTTCGTTGCTTGAAGGCCTGACAAGACAAGTCTGGATGGTTCAATTTGAAAAAAAAAAGATCGGGTGTAAGATACCGTAGCAGAGTTTCGTGAGCTTTTGTCCGACGTATGAATGACTTCGCGAATGGAATGAAATACTCCGCGGACGCACTTCGTGTGACCCTTCCTGAAAACTATTCTTGTGAGTAGACACTCAGCCAGTATACCGTTGACAAACATGGGTAAATTAACAATCGACCCTTGAGGGAGTATGCCTTGTGGCAACAGAAAAAGACTTGGTATAGCTCTCCTTTCCCGCACGCTTCCCCTGAGTCGCTTCCATTTAGCACCCTTCATCACAGCCAGACCCAACACCCATCACTGTAGTTTTCTCCGCTGACCTCTACTTGCCACTCGCCGAAAACATCATTGCAACCATCACCATTATGGATCTCACCTGTGAGCCTCAGTGCCAACTAGTATCGACCTATCCCCAAGGTAAACACCATATTTTGGCGTAGCTTTCTGACTAGGTTCATGCCATTGTTTACGGAATTGTCACCTGTAAGCTATGGGTACATTCACCACGCTCGAAAGTGCAGCGAAATACTCAGTTTTGATAAATCTCCAGTACTGCGTCTTACCCCCATCGTTTCGTCCATCGTCAAAATGTATGGAGGCGAGAGTTATAGTCACGCCCTCCTCTACTTTGTCGAGCCCCCAGAAAAGTGTCTGATTACGGCTTTGAACTCTGAAAGCCAATTGAACGATTCGACATGCGATCATGAGATTGTGTCAAAAAAATACACACGTATACCTCATGCCCAAAGATCGTCCATTTATACTGTGGCTCTTCTGGTTTGATGTAGACGCCTGCAGGTTGGTTTCTTAGATTGTTCGCAGCATACAGCGAAATAGACTTGCTGGCTAGCTCCACCAGTTATGGTCCACTAGTGGCAACTCGCGCGCTGGAAATAAGTTTCTCGATCGGAAGCCGAACTAACCACTTGGCCAGGCACATTGTGGCGCTTGGTGACCCATAAACGACTGCCATTGTCATTGTATCCGACAGCGAGGACCTTCCCTTTCGAAGTACGTTCCATGTTGACTATAAAGTAATTTCCAGGCTCTAGGCCGGAAGGCATTGTGGCCTGTGGAGAAAGGGAACAAGGAGCCGGAGGCAGAGATCCAAGTTTCAGCGCTGCAGCCTTCAGAAAGCCACCGCGACGGCCCGAGACTATACAAGACTCCCTCCTAGCAGATACCTCTCGGGGTAAGCCGTAAATATTCGTTGCTAGGGAGTATTAGAATTGTCCCACTCGCATGGATGTGAAATCTCCCTAACCCCAATTTAGACACTGCTGGTGGATGGAGACAAGCCACCATATTTGGAACCTGTAATGGTTAGTAGGCGCGGGGCCATGGTATACGTTGTGCTGCTCCAGCAGCCAATTATGAATACAGAAAAGACGGAGTACTACACCGTCAGCGTGGAACTGTTGGAAGAAGTCATTGACTTGAGCATCATGCGCAGACATTCAGAGGGCAGCATCGACGATGGACCCATGGATCCAGACAAGCAGCTTGTCTGGTGGCTGGCAACAGCATAACCACCAGAAGACTGACTGTTCCAAGGCTAGACAAGGGCTGGTCAAGATCACAACACCTCTAGACATATCATCCTCTGATTTGACCTCGGAAAAGTCCCGTTGACCTCGAACAACCATACTTACCTCGGTGTGATGCAATGAGTGCATAGATAACAAGGGTGTATGAATTAATGGAGTGCATTGATGGCACGTAGGGGCCTATAATGCGTTTGCAAAACCGAGCAACATGGGTTGACGGGATTTTTCCCACGCAATTAATGGGACCTGGCCCCGGACAATGCGACTCGTCGAGGAATGTGGCACTTTCCCTCGGGGTGATCAATGCGGTTTTTGGCAGGTACCATATAGTTGGCCTTAGAGTCATGTGCCAACAACTCCAAACCTGTTCCGTCGACTTGATCAGACAACTTAGTAAGCCAATCGCAGCGTCTCCGCCCAACATTGAGATCTGTCTATCTAAACTTGGTGGTCTAGGCTATGTCAATATCATGCAAGCCAGCCAAGTAGTGGCCTATGTGGCTCAGAAACAGACCGCAGGGCTCGCTGTCCTTCCCCCAGAACTCGAGAGAGAGATATTCTTGTTGGCAGCTCGAACTTACCGAGGCGTTTCCACAGGTTTGATGCTCGTTGCACTCCGTGTGAAGTCTTGGTAAGTCGTTCATCCGCGGTGTTACGCTGATTCATGCATTCTACCGTACTCAGGATCGAGCCTTTTGTGTACGAGACAGTCTCTCTACACGGGCCAGAACATGCCGCCCAATTCCTTGATGCACTCGTAAATTATCGAACGCCTGAGTTCGCTCGGTCGCACGTCAAAGCGCTCTGCATTCCTCCGTCTGTCACTCTCAAGCTGACTGTCCAACTTCTTACTGTGTGTACTGGGCTAAAGAGCCTTGCTCTCTGGATATCCCCGCAGTCCGGTGCCGCCCACCTGATCAGCCTACTCTCGCCCCTCCCACTTACTTTCCTCTCCATCAATCTCGCGTTCGTCCTACCTCTAGGCTATCTGAAAGCCATTTTACAAAACCATCCTGTCTTTGTCAACCTGACCCATCTCGATATCGTGAACAATTGGGTGCTTTGGACATCTTCACTCGGTATCGAATACCTCCCCCTGCTCACTCATGTTGCGTTTCGCTTTTTGTCGCGTGGCAGCGTCAACGGGGCACTGTCAAAGATTCTCCGAGAGAGTCAAAAACTTCAAGTGCTTGTCCTTCTTGCCAATTCTGTGGTATTGCCTGGGGAAAGGGAATATCTGGAGAAACAGGACATTCTGGATGCCCGCGTTGTCGTCCTACAGCATGCCAGGGACACTGCCGAGTGGGAATCGATGGAAAGGGGCTCCATGACCGTGTGGCAGCGTGCTGACACTATCGTGAGATGGAGGCTGCGCAATCAGGGTCAGTGCCAAGTCTTCCGGTGTGTTGGAACTAACCGAACCGTACAGCTGGGCCATTTGATTATCCTTCTGGATTCTCATTTGGGTCCGCGGAGCATAGCGCTTTCGAATCTAGCCTGTGACGATCGTCTTCGTGGATTGCACCGTCCAGTATCTAGATACGACTCTGTTCGTCTTGTATATGATTGTATTATATCCATGGATGCAAATTACGGAGGCTGACGGGTCATTGCAGAACAATAAGGTTATGATTTGGGTGTCCCATTACTGATGGAGGCAGAAATTGTATCGCCGTATGGCAGTTACCCGCACCGCCCCGTGTTAACTAATCAAGAAAGCTGGTGCAAATCAGGGGACGCCTGGCATGCTTTGTCAAGCCTGGTTTGACCCTGTCTACGTCAACATTACAGGAACTACGCGTTGCAAGTACAGTATGTACCGTAACTGGAAGTGTCTGAACACTGTCGCACTATATCCGCTGGGAGCAGATCGTGACCGACTCATACCGAATGGCCTACAAATTCCAACGTCTTCCGTTCTGACTCACTCGATCCGATAGATCCGTAGGATGATGATCAGTGACCTATGCAGCCAAAGCGATACAAAAGGTCACTGTACAGGGAATAAACCGTTACAAACAAACACATATATCGAGGTCCGGTAACTTCTTAGTGCCCAACTAACAGCCTTTACCATCGTTTTTACGCCCGTGGTCTATTCAAGTGTAAAAATCATCGAACCCAAAAGAAAATGCCTCCCAAAAAGCGAAAAATATCTGATCTCACTGCCGGGGACGCAAATACGTTACTACAAGCCCTCGACCAATTTCAAGATGGTCTGGACGATGGCGACGAGGATCTTCCCTCCGGTCTTCTCAGTGCCCTGGACGAATTTCGCACGAAGTTGGAAGCTATTAAGGTGTGCAGAACAACTAGGTTACCCCAATCGACGCTTCCTCCAAGCACATCTCGTTCTCCAAGGTCGACGCTGTCACTCTCCTTCAAGTGGGCATCAGGACGGGACCACTCTTCCTGGTGCCAGAGATGAGACTGTCGGCCGAGAAACTAGGGTCTACTGAGGTGGATGGCAAGGTGCTCACGATGGAGGTGTTGAAACAGCTCATTGAGTTAGTCCGACGCCATGTTTCCGTGGTTGTATGTGGATTTTCGCAGTCTCTGCCCTTCTACTCATTGAATCCTTCCGCAGACAGAAGCTGGATCCCGAGTGCTTATCAATCTCATACTGCTCCGTGTTGCGTCAACCATGTCGACTAATCAGATGGATGTCAATATCATCCCGGAATTTCCTATCGCAAAGACTGTGTTTGCCGGGAACCGTTCCTTTGGCGGCGTTATTGACTTTTTATTGGCGAAGTTGCCTGAGAAGTACACTGGTGAGCGTTAGAATTGTTGCTCAGGACACTGATTATCTACTCTCTTTCAGAATTTCTGCTCGCTGATCCTACGGGGATACTCTCTAATCCGGATGAAGTAAGGGGCACCATCACGTCAAACATATTTGAGGCAAAGCGTGACAACGTGCGAGCGACTTTGCCCCAGGCCGTTATTGCAGCCGCATCACATTGTAAACAGCATAAGCACGATATTTTCTTTTCCTGGTGCCTGTAGCCTGATAAATTTTTTATCCTCTCCAAGTTTACCGGTGATGCGGGGCTGCATCACAAGCGGAGAACAATGGGTGTTCTTTGTTTACGAGCAAAAAGACGAAGAAAAGGGACACGTCTCTTCCTCGAAAGAATATGTCATTGGGCAACAATTCGAGGGCTTGGCGCTTATCCTTGGTCTCCTTCAGGATTGGGTATGTGACACATCATTGGCATGTGTAATATCTGAGTATAATTGCCTCCATAGGCCAATAACACCATGACTGCTCAGCAGGTCTTTTTTACAACTGAGTAACTATGTGTTGCTGTGCTGCATCTTTATGGAGGTTGGACTCATTCTCATTTTGAAATTTGGATCCACTTATCATTGTTCTTTGCTAGCTAGTGTTCTGTTGTTTGGAACATTGGTGATGGGGTTCAGAAAGTGTGATGATAGATTTCAAAATTGGTGCTGACATGCTTTTGCCTTTGTTTATCATGTTCTGTATTATTCAACCCTACTACTGGCTATTATTCCATTCATAATCAAGCCATGATTGTCACCTCCATGATGAGCTAGGGTGACTTATAATACTATCATTGTACTGGTAATGCAAACTGCACATGCAATGCAAATGTTTCAGAACACTACATTCCATACATTCTGTAGATGTCATATCTGTGATTGTTATAGTTTTATTTCTTCAAGGTCACCTCCTACTTATTTTTCTTCTTCGTCTTTGGGAGGGACTGATCACATGGGAAGTCTATGTTCCTTACCTCATCATCCTGTATTCAGATGACATAAGACTGATCCTGTTACTATAGTTTCACCCTTCACAGCCTCCATCTTTTTATCATCTTTTGGACAGTGCCTCCTACATCACCATCTATTGTTGGTGATGTGTTTCCTCCTCTACCATCTTCATCTGATAGTTACCATCTCTGGCTGTGGGCACAGCCTCAGTAGTTAGACACTACTTAAAAAACCTCCTGTACTGTAGCTGCTCTTTAGCCAATTCTTACTTCCTTGTAACATACCTATTGCCTGCTCACTCACTTGCCTTACCAAAGGAGAGAGCTTTCGTCTTCACCCACCTTATCCAAGGAGAGTGGCCCATACTCAGAGGAGTACCCTAGCTCAGTGAGAGCCTTGTTCATCAGTAGCCAACTCAGAGGAGTCATCCCACTAGCTGAGCATACTCAGAGGAGTATCATCAGCCAACTCAGAGGAGTCGCCCCACTGACCCAGTCTGCCTTTCTATAGCCTTACAAGGATGCTATGCTTCTCCATGAGTGCCTCCCTTGTGAAGGTTGACCAGAGGATCCAGAGATAGTAAGGACATTGTAGGCAAGAGTACACCACAACCATTACAGTGATATCCTATCCATCTCTGCCCCCTCCAGCCCATCTCTGACCATCTCTGGTCACCTCTGTCACCCTTAGTCCAACTCCACTTCCTCCACACTCAGAGCTCTGCCCCTCCACTTGGACCAAAGTTGTGCTTGCACAGGTACTCAGCTGTGTTTTGGACCTGGATACCTTTTATACATTTCCATTTGTACTTCCCTTTGCTTCCTTCATCCCTTCTCCATCCCTTATTCTTGATCCTCCTCACTTGTTCCCTGACATTTTGATGTCCCTGTTGACCTCTTAGTACATAACTGGTGATGGCAGATGCCAGCATGTTTAGATGCCAACAGTAATCCCTTGAACTACTTACAATTTTAATCCCCTACTTCATCTAGTACTATATATTGTTACACATTTTCACCTTATTTTATCTTATCAAGTCACATGACTCATCACATGATTGTGAGACATCTCACATGACCGAGTCTAGGTCACTACCTTTCACTTCATTCACATTTGTTCTAGACTCTTATCTACCTTGCTTCCTTAATTACTGATATTCTAGATCATGACATTATTAATAACATAGTATATTAGTCAGTATTCTAAGGCCTGCCCTAGACCTGTACAGTAGTATATAAACTGAATCCAATTGACAACCAGACTTCAGTCAAGTCCTGGTTGATTCCCCTACATCATTCTCTTGACTTATAGTATCAAGTTACTTGTGGCAACCAAAGCCTTAAGTGGTGTAAGTTGCCAACATATATGATGACTTTTCAGGCACTATATCTTACTACTCACACTGATAATATATCCACTGCTTGTTCTGCAACTTTTCAAAACTTAGATGTGTCCAAATCCATAGGTGTTATAATTATTCATTTCTTCACCTTCACTTGGCTAACCCTTAGCCAACCCCTGGTTAAGTCTTATCCTCTTGTCATCCTTCTTGATAGCCTTCACCTTGACTACAACAGATTGTACCTGACTGTGATGCCCAATCACCATCACTTCTTAGTTGCCATCACTGTTGCCATCACCCCTTATTCATCTCTATTGCATAGGTAATTTCACCTTCATCATTTGTTCATCATTACACCTAGCAACCCTCTTGATTCATCATTGATGCTGTGCATCACCTTAGTCATCCTAGTAGCTGGACACTATATAGCTAGCCACTCATGTATAGTAGACCTCATCTTGGTCTTGCCACTCATAGGAGACCACCAATCTAGTGGATTTTGCCCTAGAGTCCTCACCTTGATCATCCTTGTCTGGGTGCCAGCCCCAGCAAGTGTCTTTGCCCTTGTGCCATCCCAGTTTGGTGCCTCCTAGTGGCCATTAATGTTACAATAGGTGCCAGATGTGTGACCTGGTCTAATGAAAAGTTTGCATTGCATGTGCAAAAGACAGCAAAACTTGGAATCAGTCTACATGCTGAATGCACACTAGAAAAAATCAGGAAAAATGCATGGCAGGTGGAGGGTCATGGCTTGAATTCACAGATTAAACCTAAGGAGAGTAAATGTCTTTATGAAGATGTTAGAATGAAAATAGTGATTTTTTTGCACATCCAGGGCACTGATAGTAATGCAAATAGTCTTAAGACTGTC
>JBBPKI010001971.1:0-10012 GCA_038089155.1 Nevesoporus exiguus
TGAGAGCATCCCCTGACACATCCTTTCCTTTTCCCTCATGTTCTCCTTTATGACCTTATGATTCCCCCTTCAGGTCCATCTCAGGACCATCCCCTCAACTCTGGTCATGTCCAGTCCACTCTGGCTCACCAAACCTCTTCCCTCCATTTTTCCATTTCTTCTTCAATATATTTGACTTTGTCTTCATTTTGGACTATTTCCTCCCACTCCAGCGACTTTTGGTCCATTCCAGACCACTCTGCCATCATACCCTATTCTTTTGTTTTTCTGCTCTTCTGTGTCTTTCTCTTATGTTCATCATTGACAACTCCTGTCAACTTCAACAATCTCCAGCCCACTCTGGACCATCTGTTTCTTTTTCTCCCTTCAGGCAATCCACCTCCGTGGCCTTTGTGCCAATCTCTTTGGGTTCACTGATATTTGTTTAGTATTGACTTGTGTGCTTGCCTTGTAACGATTCATTGATCACTAGGTTTAAGAAGCTGCACTTAGTCTAATGTACTCTTACAGATTGAATGCCAAACCTCTGCACTCTGGGACTCTGTCCAGAATTTAATCCTGGGAGTTGCACCCTGGATTTGCCCAAGGACTCTGACCTCTCTAGGCCTTGTCTTGCAGACCTCTGACTGGCTTTGTCTGGATATTCTCCTGCTTTAAGGACTGACCTACAATCATCTTTTTCAGATTTTCACCATTTTTGGCACCTTGCTTCTTCAATTCCCTCGGCCTAGGCACTCAAGCTTTCAGACTTTGCATCCAGTTCTGTGGACCTCCACCAGACCCCTCTGGACTTCTTTCCACACTATAAGGCTGACCAAGATTGTCCCTTAGCTGTCTGCCACTTTGGCATCATACCTTTTTTTGAGTTCTCATCTGTTTTATTCCACTCTGTTTCATTCACCTCCGGTTCATTGTTTCCTTCTGTTCCTCTGTATTTCGCTACCTTTGCGTCACTCCATTTCCATCTCCAAGACACTGTACTCAACTCCATCACCTCTGCTTTCATCTCCAATCCACTCTGTATATCTCTGTTACCTCTGATACAACCTCCAACGTTTTCCATCTCGTTTGCTCTTTGTTCAAGAACACTTATTATTAAAAGAAAAGACTAATTACTTTGTAGTACTACTCTCCCTCTTTTTTTTCTCCTCCACTTCCTTTTCTTCTTCTCCCTTGTTCGTTTCTTCCTCCATTGCCTTTTCCAATCCATCTCCTTCCTCCTCCATTACTCCAATCTCTGCCTCCAGCTTGCACTGCACCCCAGCCACTGCCACCTCTGGCACTGCCTGGCTCCCTTTCACCTTGCACTGCACTCCTCTGCCCACTTTGGCCTCGAGGGCTCAGCCTTAAAGGGGAGGCACCGTCATCAACATGACACCCAACCCTCCAGCCAGTCCTCCACCACTTCTGCATTTTCTACCTCTGGAGTTCTTCCACTCTGTTTGGACCACCTCCAGACTTGTTCACCTTTGCTCAGACTACTTCAGACCATCCTTGGATGCCTTGGTGCACCTTCATTATTCCTCTGCCACTTTTGGTACCTTGTGCCTTGGCATTTATCTCCATCTATGACCTCCTTTTCTATTTTTGTTCTCTCTCTATTCATCCTCTATATCAGTTTTGTACCCTATGAATCCCCTCTGTTCCTTGTACTATTCTGGTACCCCTCTGTTTTCCCTTCTCCTCCATTTATCTCCAATGCCTTTTGGTACACCTTTGGCCCCCTCCAGGGTTTTCCATGCCTATTCTAGGCATCCTCTGTTCTCTTTGCCCACTGTCTCTGTTTTCAATATTGGACTACCTACCCATCTTATCTGTTTATCTCCTCTTTCTGCATTTGTTTCCATTCTTCTCTGAAACCTCCAGTATACTTGTCATATGCCTCTGCTTACCTCTGGTACCCTTGCAGTACACCTGCCTCCATTCATCAACTCTGGAGCCTTTCTAGAGCTCTCTGTATCTTTTCAGACTATTTGCACCTCTGTTTGCTTCTCCCTCAGTTTGTTTCCTTCTTGTCCACTTATCCTCTGTACACCATGTACAAGTCTTTCACCTCCAGCCTCCTCTGAGGCACTTCGACTTCCTCTGTTTCTCCTTTGTTTTCTGCTCTTCTCACTCTCTGGTCCATTTCCAGAGCTCTCCATTTCTATACTATGTTCATCCTTTCCTCCTTTTTCTCTGTTCTTTCTGTTTCCTCTTGTCTGTCTCTGTTTTGCTTTCTTCTCTGTTTTGTACTTCCCCCTCTGCTTTCACTCCAGATCTCTTCCAGAGTTCTCTGTTCCTCCTCCAGACTATTTTACACTTGTCTACTTCCATTTTTGACCTCTGTATTTATCTCTGGTATCATCTCTGGGACTCCTTGTTCCTCTTCTTCTGTTCTTTTTGTCTTCTGTTCTTCTTTCTGGTGTTCCAGCACTCCCTCTGCACTCCTCCACCACCGCCTCTGTGCACTCTGCTACCTCTGGCACCTCCACACCCACTCCACTGCCACCTTCAGCTCCCTCCATGTTATCTGGATCTCTGTCCCCACTTGTGCATCATCCACTCCTATCCTTCATCTTGCTGCGTGCCCAAAGACATCTCTGGACCTCTCTTGTGCTGGGGCTTGGATTCCTTTCAGAAGCATTTATCATTGGTGGTAGCTTCTTCAGCCTATAGCTAGTTCTGATCATCTCCATTTTACTCCGCATGGCAATCCATTTTGGACTTTGCCTCAGTAAACACCTCCATCTATCCCTCCATTGGCATGCCCTCTCCAAAGTGGCTTGACTGCCACCTCAGATTGGTCCTGTGTCGAACCCCTGCTTACTGAAGGCCTTGAGGGCTCAGCCATAAAGGGGAGGCACTGTCATACCTGTGCCAAACTAGCCATCTCTGCCTCCTCTGGCCCCTTCTCCAACCATCTCTGGTCTCCTCTGTCCCCCTCCAGTCCACCTCTGTCTCCACCATGCTTGGAGCTCCTTGGAGCTCTGCTCCTCCAATCAGACCTATGGCTGTGCTCGCTCAGAACCTCCCAGACATTATCTCCATTTGTACTTCCTTTTGTTCTTTGACCCTTGATCAGTCTTTACTTGTATCTCTGATATTCCTTAACCCTTACTTCACTTCTGACCTCCTAGAATATTTTCATATATTCTCTACCTTTGTCAGATAGTATTTTCATCCTGTTTTGTACCTCCTCCACTTACTCTGCCCTATTTAACTTCTATGTACCTCCTGTACTATTCCCTAGTATGAATATTGAACAAAGTCACTCCTCTCATTTCGCAATCATCCTATCCCCTCCCTGTCAGACCTCCATCCCTCTGAAATATGAGGACCTAGACCTGCTTAGGGGTGTGACATATAAGTCCTGTGCCAATGTCCTCCTGAGTACCTCTGCTCCAACTCCACCACTTGGATCTCCAGTCCATCTCCTATACTAACTCCTCCAATAACCCCTAGAACTCCACAACTCCAGTCGAACTTGAGTCCAGAGTATATGTACTTTAACAGGCAACAGGGGAGGGGGGATGGGAGGTGACCCCCCAGGGGGCAGAGTTTGGAGTTTGGATGTTCAGAGTACGGAGAGAAGGAATAAGGGGGGCCATTGAGAGAATGGTGAGAAGTTGGAGGAGTGGCATAAAGCCAGAAGGAGGTGCATGGTTGGGTTCAGCAAGGATCCCAAGAGCATACTGATGTCATGATGAATGATCATGGTAGCATAAGGTTGGAGACAAAAGAGTGGAGACCTGCTCAAGTGGCAGCATGAATATACTGTTAAATCATCCGAACTCTCCAGACTCAAGTCCGATTGGAAGTCTGGAGGTGTTGAGGGGTGGTTGACAAAGTTCATCTCAGAGTTGGACTGAAGTCTGGAGCAGAGGTGTCAGAGCAGAGTTGCATGGAAAGGACGTCAGCACAGAACTTATGTGTTGCACCCTTGAACAGGTCTGTGTCCTTATATTTTGGAGGAGCAGAGGTCCAACAGGAGAAGGAGGGGATTGTGACGAGAATTAGAAGAGTGGGAGTTAAGTTGATATTCATGCTAAGGTTACACAACAGAGGTACATAGGTTTTATACTAGAAGAAGGATAGGGACATCAAGGGTGTCAGGGAATAGGTGAGATAATATCAAGGGTCCATAAAGGACCAAGAGGAGATGAGGGAAGCAAAGAGGTGTACAAATGGAATGTACAGAATGATATTCAGGTCCAAAGTATAGCTGAGTCCCTATGCAAGCACAGCCTTGGTCTGGAGTGGAGGAGTGGAGCTCTGAGTGTAGAGAAAGTGGAGGTGGACTGAGGGTGGTGGAGGTGACTGGAGTTGGTCAGAGATGGGGCCAGAGGGGGTGGAGATGGATGGGATGTCATGGATATGACAAGGCCCTTCTTTCCTCATTTTTTGATGCCTTTTAGTCATCCTTTTATTCCCTCCATACCTCTGGCTGACTCCACCCTTTAGGAAGTCACCTCCTCTCCTATTCCTTGTTGTAGACTTTTCCCTTCCCCTGCCTCCTGATGAATCACCTCTGATGATCTTCATCACCTCCTTGGGTTCCTAATATTGTTGGTTTTAGAACAGTGAGCTTGCCATGAGACTCCATTGAGTAATTGGCAATGAGCAGCATTTCATTTGTGACCCATACAAGATAGAAATGCCAAGCCCTCCACTACTCTGGGCTTCCAGGGCCTCTGCCTTCATGCTCTGCCCCACTGCCTCTGGACAGCACTCCAGATTCACCACAGCACCTTGGACTTACCAAAGTCCAGTCTACAGTCAACCTCCAGTTGCTCACTGGGGGAAGGCAGAACATCTCAATAGGATAGTCATCTTGCAACATCTGACTACACCCCCAACCCTCAACATCCACCTCCAACCCTTTGCACCTAAGGACCACAAGTCTGAAGGTACTCTGCTTCTCTGACACCAACTCTGGTATCTCTGGACATTATGGTGATGGACCACCTTGGTCCTTTCTTTTCCTTTCTTTCTTCATTTTTTACATTTTCCCTCTAACAATTTAGACTCCTTGGTAATGGACCTATCTCAGGTTCTGCCATGGTACCTTTGTTTCTCCTTTTCACTTTTTGGTACCCAAGGACCTCATGTCCAAAGGTAACTCTGGCCTCACTCTGGCTGACTCTGCTCAGTCCGGACAGCCCCCTACTTCTTTTCCCTTTGTTTTCTATGTACTGTACTCCAGACCTGGGACTGTGTTGCCCTTGTCTGGGCTCCATTTGAGAGCACCTGTTAAACACTGGGGACGAACTCTGGACTAACTTTGGACTTTGGAGTTAGGTTAGTTGAATGGGACTTGGCTTCACCTTATGTGGTGCACCTTTGCAGAAGGTCTGGTATCCCAAATTTGCGAAGGGTTGGAGTTCGGAGGAGAGTCTCAGACTCAAGACAAGAGGAGAACGTCTGATTAAGACGAGGTTAAGTTGAGATTCGAACTAAGGTATCTACTGACAGAAGTAGAGACTTTATATACTAAGAGAGATGAGATCGGGTAAGTCTTCAATGTGTGCAGGCACAGAGGTAACTATGTAAGTGAAACAGAAGTCAAGATAAGACATTGAGATGGAATAGGAATAGAGATGTCAAGATGAAATGGAAATGGAGATGTCATAGTGGAACATACGAAGAGATGTCAAGATAGAACATGATAGAAAAGGTCCGAAGTCAAGGTCTATGATATTGAACGAGAATGAACCGGAGGATCAACGGAGTTGGTCTGGAGTTGAGTACATGCATGTGACCAGAGAAACTAGGCAGGAGTAGGTCCAGAGTGACCGGAGTTGGTCGGGATATGACAGGCACTCTCACTAGGAATGGGTCTAGAATGGCACTACCAATTGGGCCGACTAAGCTTAGGGTATTCTACAGGAATGGTCCCTACTTATAGTACTGGGGATGCACACAGACCACCTAAGGGCAGGCTGATGGAGGCTATGTGTAGGTAGGCACAAAGATGGCATCAATAATTGGAGGCAATAGAAGAGAGATAAGGAGTGGATGGTAACCAGGCAGAGATGAGGGTGGGAAAGGTACCACAGGGGTAAAGTACAAACCAAAGGAAGGTTAGAGCGGAGTCTGAAGATAAGGGCTTAGCTAAGAGGTTGGCAAAGGAATGGCAAGGGTGTCTGAAAGGTAAGAAAAAGGTGAAGAAAAGGGGATTTTCGTAACACTACCTCACTTGTAACTCAAGCTAGACCTGTGCAATTCCACCTCCTTGATTCTGGACTTGCTCCTGCCTGAACAGTCGCCTCAACTGTTCTCTTTTGCCTTTCTATTCTTTGTGAGACATTGTGCCTCTTTGTGAGTGCCTCCTCACATAGAATCGTTGTTGCTCGCTGTCCAGAAGGACGTGCTCCGTAACAAAAGGTCTAACTTTCCCTTTTCCCCTCCTGCCAGCAGAGTAGGGAACTCCTTGTCAAAATGTTGTTATCCAGAAGAATTGTTGGGTTGCATAACCCAAACCACTGTTACAATTTTATCCTTACATACGGGCCTCCTTCTCATCTCCGAGTCAGTCCCTTTCATGTATCCTCATCCGCATTCAAAGTATGTATGCTTTCTCGTGACCTTCTCTCTTGACGAGTACGATTGGTCTTTTACCATTTCCGTTCTCACTTGATAATTCCTCTTTCGGACTTAATCTCCTAACAGCATTCTCTCGCATGCTGTTGTTGTCCTCATAGCCACCTGCAGTTATTCCCTCACTTTCTTCTTCTTTCTATGCCTGCCCTTACCTTGGTCCGTGCGCGTATCTTGGACTATAAAGTAGCTAGTCTACCTGCTTGTAACCCCAAGTTAGATCTATGCAATCCACCTCTTCTCTGGATTCGCTCTTGCCTGAACTGTCGCCTCAACAGTTCCACTTTGCCTTCGCCTTCCAGTTCATTGTGAGACGTTGCGCCTCTTCGTGAGTGCCTCCTCACAAAGAACCCTTGTCATTAGTAGTCCAGAAGGACGTGCTCCGTAACAACCACCCCCTGAACAGCCGCGTCGTCACAACGCTTTACTTGAACTATCTCTCCACAGAGCTGCTGCTAGAGGAGAATCCCCTGAGCCTGAACCTATTGAAGTCAAAGAACCAGAACCTGCCATTGGACCTGGTAGTTCTTCTGATCCCTGGGCCACCCCTGCCACTCAAATAGTACATTGTCCTGAGCACAACACTTCTGCCACTCTCCCACTTTCAGTCTATATTGCCCCTACACCTGTTATTCCTGTTCAACCTATCCATTCACAACCACCTTGTCGCCCTCCTTCTCCAGACCCCTCTGACTACAAAGACTCTGAAGAAGATACATATGTCCTCAAAACCTACTGAGATCAAGATTGGCATCCCTGCTAACTATGATGGAGACTCCTCCTCCACCAAGTCTTGGATTCTTTCCATAGACACCTATCTTCTGATCAACAAAGAGATCTATACCTCTGATGATTGTCAGATCACCTTTGCACTCTCATACATGAAGAAGAACTCTGCTCTTGCTTGGGCTACTGTCATCCACCAGGAGGCTATGAATAAATCTCCCCCTTCCTTTGGAACATACAAGGACTTCAAGGCTGCCTTCCAGGTTGCCTTTAAGCTTGTAGATTCCTCCACAGACGCCATGAAGAAACTTGTCACCCTACGACAAAATACTGTCTCCAACTTGCATAAATATGTATCCAAATTTTGCATTCTATCCACTACAGCCGCCCTCACTAACAACCTTGCCCTAATCAGCCTATTCGAACAAGGCCTCCACCAGTACCATTGTTCCAGGATGGCTGGATTAGAAACTATGCCAAAGAAGATCTCAGATTGGTACTCTAAGGTTGAGCAGTTCGAAGCCAATCAGATTCAAATGGCTCCCAGAGTTACCACACCTACCAGGACCACCCCCACTTGCACATTTCCTCAAAGATCTTTTACCCCTTGCCCCCCACCAGAGACCCCAATCCCATGGACATTGACGCCCTGAATTTGTCCCCTGATGAACAAAAGCAATGCTTGGACAACAAGTTATGCTTTATCTGTAAGCAGAGTGGCTGTTCCACTAGGAACCATCCAAACCAGTCAACCTCTTCTCCACTGCCTTGCCCCCCTCACAACTCCAATAGGATTCATGCTGTGCAGACACAGCCCAGCAATGACTTGACACAATACATCAACTCCCTTACCACTGGAGGGAAGACTACTGAATAGATTCTTCAGGAGTTGAAGCAGAGCTTCGAGCCTGTCCAGGAATCCATCACCTCCATTACTGAAGTAACTGAGGATTTTTAAGAAGGAGAGATGAGTCAACACTACCTCTCCATAGAATCGCCCATGTAACTTTGTCATTTGAATCTGAGAAGTCCATTCGCATCCACATCAGACTCTCGCATGGGACAAAAACCACCAATACTACTGCACTCATTGGCTGTGGAGCCACAGGAACTTTCATTGACTATCGACTAGCCAAAAGACTTGGTCTCCCTTTCCATTCCATTCCCAAATCCATACAAGCTCTGAATGTCGATGGCACTGCCAACCAAACTGGCACCATCTGCTTCTACTCTAATGCCACTGTCGTTTTTCCTCAATGAACTGAAATCCTCTGTTTCATGATCATTGGCCTTGGAAGACCCCAGATCATCCTAGGAATGAACTGGCTTGCAGATTAGAACCCTACCATCAACTGGAAGAGTAGAACCCTCTCCTTCCCTAAAGACCCCCTTTCCATGCATGACGAAATCCCTGAATGATATCGCCTCCGATGGTTAGGACTAGATGCCAATTGGAATATCGAGTCAGATCTTCTAGAATGAAATGCTTGGTTATCTGCTGAAACCATTTGCAAAACCACCATTGCTACTGAAATTGCTCAACAGAATGTCAAAAAAGAAGTCACCCTCCCTGAACCATACACTGACTTCTCTGATGTCTTCAAGGAAAAAAATCACGACATCCTTCCCCCACATCGACCCTATGATCATGTTATCGAGCTTAAAGACTCCTTTGTCCCCAAGTGAGCCAAAGCTTACACCTTGAACCCTGCTGAAATGGAAGCCTGTAGAGCCTTTGTTGAAGAACACCTTCGCACTGGACACATTGTAGAGTCCAAATCGCCCCAAGCATCCCCTCTCTTCTTTGTCCCAAAGAAAGATGGATCACTCCACCCTTGTCAGGACTATAGGTACTTGAATGAACACACTATCAAGAACGCCTACCCACTCCCTCTTGTCTCCAACCTCATTGATCGAATGAAGCACTCAAGTACTTCTCTAAGTTCGACATTCACTGGGGGTACAATAACATTCACATTCACAAAGAGGAATGGAAAGCTGCATTCATTACCTCTATTGGTCTCTATAAACCCACTGTTATGTTTTTCGGACAGTGTAACTCACCACCAACTTTCTAGGCATTTATGAATTGGGTCTTCTGTGATATCACCCCAGAAGGATGGCTTGAGATCTTCATGGACGACCTCAGAGTTCATTCTTCCACTCTTCTGGATCATATTGACTGCACTTGCCATATTCTGGCACATCTTAGAGAGCATGGACTTATGCTCAAACTCTCCAAGTGTACCTTTGATGCTCCTGAGATTGAATACCTGGGTATTATTGTAGGGAATGGACAGGTATGCATGGATCCTGTCAAACTCTCTGCCATCGCCAAGTGGCAACCCCCATCCACTGTCAAAGCTGTTCGCTCTTTCCTGGGCTTTTGTAATTTCTATCACAAATTCATTCCTAACTTTGCCAACATCACCACCCCATTAAATCTCCTCACCAAGAACACCCAGCCTTGGATCTGGCATGATGCCCAACAAGCTGCATTCCTCTGTCTCAAAGATATCTTCTCTTCTGCCCCTGTCCTTGCCCTTCCTGACACGTCCAAACCCTTCTTCCTCATGACTGACACCTCCCTCATTGCCGTAGGAGCCATCCTGATGCAAAAAGATACAAACAGAGACTCTCACCCTTGCACTTATTACTCATGCACTCTCAATGATGCAGAGTGCAATTATGATATATATGATCGGGA
>JBBPKI010001972.1:0-10008 GCA_038089155.1 Nevesoporus exiguus
CTCTTTCCATTTGTCCATCCGTTTGTGAATGGAATGCCATGGACACATTGAGATTGATTTTGAGCATTTTGCCCAAGTCCTTCATCACTTGAGAAGTGAATTGTGGTCCTCTATCTGAGATTATGGACCTTGGGAGACCATGGTGCTTCCATACATGGTCTCTGTATAGCTTGGCTGTACCCAAAGCTGTAATGGTTTTGTTGATGGGGATGAATTCCACCTCTTTTGAGAATCGGTCTACTACAACTAGTACAGAGTCGTAGGTGTTGGAAATAGGAAGGTCAGTGATGAAGTCTGTAGAAATGTCTATCCATGGACCTTCTGGGATAGGATTCAGAATTAATTCTCCTTTGGGGGCCTTATTTTCTGGCTTCATTCGTGCGCATCTGTCGCACCTTGAGCAATAATCTTTCACTTGGGCTCAAAGGCCATTCCATTGAAAGTAATACTCTATTACATATCTGCCAGGTCTTTTCAGCACTGCCATGTCCAGTGATTGGAGAATCGTGATAAATTGTTATGATATCTTGGTGTAGTGTTTCCTTGTTTGGTACGAAGATTCTGTCACCAAGATACAGAATTCCATCTTTATTTAGTAGATTGTGCTTGTCAGTGCCTTTCCACTCTTCTTGTGCTTCTATTATTCTTTCGAGGAGTTTTCTTTCTTCTCCTTTGATGGTGAAGCCTTGCCTTGTTTGTGCCCTTACTCTGTTTTCAGGGATCATTTGGACACCCTTGTTGTCTTCGTCTATGCCAATAGCATGATCCTCTCGTCGAGAGAGAGCATCAGCCTTTCCCATTTGGGATCCAGGCTTATTGACTAAGATGTAGTTAAATCTAGATAGCCATTGGGACCATCTAGCTTGGCATCGGTTAAGATCTTGCTTTGTTATAAAATATTTGAGGTTTGCATGATCAGTCCAGACCTCAAATTCTTCTGCCCCCTCAAGGTAATGCCGCCATTGCTCCAGTGCGAGAATTATGGCGAGCATTTCCTTATCAGTGATTGGATAATTCCTCTGTTCAGGGGTCATGGATGCAGAGGAAAAGGCAACAGAGTGCCATTTATCTTCTTGTTTGATTGAAAGGACCATGCTGGTTGTGAAGTCCGAAGTGTCAGTTTTCAAGCGGAACTTGCTATTATTGTCGGGATAAGCGAGTATGGGTGCTGTGGTGAAGGCTTCTTTGAGCTGATCAAAAGCTCCTTGTTCCTGGGGTCCCCACTGCCAGGGTTGATCTTTCTTGGTGAGATCATTAAGGGGTCATGAGACTTTAGAAAAGTCCTGAATAAATTTGCAGTAGTAATTTGTGAGCCCCAAGAAGCTGCACACTCCTTTGACATTTTTGGGTATAGGCCATTTGAGGATGGCTTCTACCTTCCCTTTTTCCATTTTAATTCCTTCGGTGTTTACTACCATTCCAAGGAATTCAACCTCTTTCTGCTTGAAAAAGCACTTCTCTGGTTTTAAGAATAGGTTGTGATCCATTAACCTTTTGAGAACTTCTTGGACAATTTTATCATGTTCAGCTTCATCGTCCGTTTTGGTGAAAATCATTATGTCGTCGATATAGACTATGACAACACTGTCCATGTCAGCAAAGATCTTGTTCATCATTTGCTGGAATGAGGCAGGTGGATTGCATTGTCTGAAGAACATCACTAATGGTTCGTATGCTCTGGAGTGAGAAATGAATGCTGCCTTCCATTCGTCTCCTTCTTTTATCTGTATATTATTGTAACCCCATCTTAGATCTAGCTTTGTAAAAAGCTTGGCACCTTGGAGTTTGTCTACCAGTTGGCTTATGAGTGGTAACGGATAGTTATTTTTGACAGTCCACTCGTTCAGGTAGCAATAGTCTTGGACCAGTCTTTTCTTTCCGTCTTTCTTTGGGATAAAGAATACTGGTGATGTTTGTGGAGAGCGGGAGGGTCTAATGTACCCTTTCTTGGTTTGTTCTTCCACGAAGGACTTTAGCTCTTCCATTTCGTCCTTACTCATGCGAAATATTTTTGCTTTTTTGGGTTGAAACCCAGGTTTCAGCTTTATTTCATAATCCCAGGGTTTTCTTAAAGGGAGTCGTTCTGATTCCTTTTTACTGAAGACGTCTAGGAAGTGGTGATACTTTCTGGGAACCATTTCTTCTAAAGTTGGTTCCTTTTTCTTTGGTACTGTTGGCAACCTAGACCTATTAAGGCTTCGGTCACTACTAATCAGGCTTGCTTTAAAAGTCAAGAGGAAGTTCTAGAGGAATCAACCAGGACTTGACTGAAGTCCGGTTGTTGATTGTATTGGTCTTATATAGTGTCTAGCTACAGGTTTAGGGCAGGTATGGAATAGCTGACTAAGTACTACATCATTAGTGATGTCATGGTCTAGAATAGTGGTAATTAAAGAAGCATGTTAGATAAGAGTCTAGAGCGAACGGAGATTAATGAAGCAAGTGTGATGAAAGTGAAAGGGAATGATCTAGACTTGATCATGTGATAGTTCCCACGGTCACGTGCAAGTGATCATGTGATTTAATAAGGAGAAATCATAACAGGTACCTCAAGATTTTTAATGAATCGATGCACGGTCGAGGCGTGCTTCAATTCTTCATCTTCTTCTTGAGCTAAGTGGGTACCTCTGTCTGAGAGCATGTAACAAGATCTTGGGCATCTTGCCATCTTTACTTCTCCTTTCGTCCAGTCAATGGTTGGATTGTATTTAGCCAACCATGTATAGCCTAGGATCATATTATTTTTGCCTAAGTTTGTGACTTCTGCAACTAGGCGTTTGTGGTGTCCTTCATAATCAAGGATTATTTCTGCTTGGTGGGTGACTGCTCCAGCAGAATTCTTTGTACCATCTACATTAAAGATGGGAATTTCTGTTTTCATCTTTTGGAGAGGTAACTTTACTTGTTCGGCCCATGTTTTGTCTATAAAGACTCCGTTTGCACCACTGTCCAAGAGGGCCTTACAAGCGTGTCGTTTGTTCTTGGTAGTGGGGTGCACAATTGAGATGTCCATGAGGATCTCATATTGCATCTTTGTGTTTCATATGAGGATTCATTCTGGGAAACTATCCTCATAAATATTTTTTTGTTCTTCTTTGACCAAATTAAGCCTGCATTCCCATGCAGCAAGCTCCTTGTTTGGAGACCTGGTCTCGGTGGGTAAATGTACTCTGTAAATAGGCAAAGCTGATTCTGAATCGGAAGAATGGCATGTAATAGAATCTGAGTCATCGTCTTGTCCATACTGTACAGAGAGAGAAGAGAAACTATTTTTTGTGTTTAAGATTTTCTTAGGCTTCTGAGGTCCCAGTTCCCTCAGTTGCTGTATTCTTTTCCCTGCTTCTTCATCTCCATGTCGTGTAGATCAAAGAAGTAAGCCTTTATGGCTTCATAGCCCATTCCCTTAATAGCCTGCTCTCCTTTGGGCTCTTCCTTCTTCTCTTCTTCTTTCTTCTTTCCTTCTTCTTCGTTCATTGCTTGGATGCAAGGGGGTCTAGTAGCTTCTGTTCCTCGCTTGCGACAGTTTACTTTGTGTCCTCCCCTAGGAATTTGCACTCCATGCATTCCTTCTTGGATTTCAGACAATTTTGAGTGAGATGCCCATCTCCCATGCAATTAAAACATTTGGAGTTTCGTTGTCAAAGAGCTCCAATGTCCATAGGTTGACCTTGCCCTCCGTAAGTGCAGGCTTGGCCTTCTTGATGGTTGGATGTCAATGCGTAATTGTTGTAAGAGGATTCCTTCCCTTTTAATTTGAATGACTTGCTGGCTCCCTTTTTAAGGAGCGTCTCAATGTAATCCTGTATGCACGTCTTCCGCTGTTTGTTGTAGAAGATTTGTTGCATAAGATCCTTATCAACTGCTCCCTCCAGCATGTGTACTCTGTTCGGATTATCCTCATTTGGTCTTTCTTTTGTCTCGTAATAGAGACCTAGCCACCTTGTAAGGAATGATTGGATCCCTTCTCCTCTGTACTGTCTGCATCATTCTAATCTCATCCTTGCTTTATCTATTGTGTTCACAGACTTGAACCTTTGGTCCATGTTGCTCCAAAGAGTGTTGACACTGGACCAGGCTGCTTCGTAGTCTATGAACCTAGTGAGCAACTGTCTAGCCCACTGTTCGGCTCCGTTCTTGTCGGGTTCGCCATCTTTGGGTCTGATTCTGGATAAGATGGCGATAGCTTTTTCTTCGTTGTTTGTGAATGTTTCTTTATGGGCTTTTAGATAAATATTCATTCTCAATTTCCAGGCATCGTATCTACTCTTTGACCTGTCAAATTGTCCAGGTTCTGGTACACTTTCCACCTTTTTATTGACCTTTACTTCTACATTCCTTGTTTCTTGAGTTCCAGTGGCTCTCTGCAGCATTCTCAACTGGTCTCTCAGATTGTTGATCTGATCAACAAGTTGGGTGATGTGCTCTTCTGTAGCCATTGGTTCTTGAGTGGGTGCGGGTGGTGATCGGGAGTTCTGGCTGGGGGATGAGGGCCAGTCTTTGATTGGGTTGTCGGATGAGTTGTCAGTTTCGGAGTCAACAAGAGAGAGCGGGTTCCTGTAGGGGTGCCGTGACATTGTGGAGTTCTTGGGGAACTGGTTCTATTTCCGGTTTGGATGTGGGAGAGGGAGATGGCATGTGTAGATCTCGAAGTTCAATCAATCTCCTTCTTACTTCCTCTAGGATGTTGATTGCTCCCAAGATGTCAGGAGGTGGGGCTGGTGGATGAAGTTGTACCTGAAGTACCCTTGCTCTAAAGGCTAGAGCTTGGTTTTCTGGAATTCCATGGGCTCGTAGTAGGAATTCGTTGAAAGGTTTGTTTTGCCTGATTCAATCAAGCAGGTAGGGTAGGAAGTCAATGTCTTCGAAAATATTTACCAGGGGTACTGGTGTAGGGGATCGATATCCTTGTGAGGCATGTCTGTAATGAATCCAGCCGTCATCGTCTTCTCAACTGGGGAGATTAGAGGTTTGGGAGTTTTCTTCTCTTTGTGATGAGGGAGTGACTGTGGTCCTTTGTACTGGTGGCAGGGTTTCATCCTCAAACCAGTGGAAGTAGCTGAATTCATCTAACCACCCATCGTTTGGGTCGTACTTGAACTCGCTTCCTTGGTCTTCTCTGAAGACGAAGTTGCGGTTCACTACTGTCTCCTCAGAAGTGAGGTGAACCTCAATTTCCTCAGACTTGGAGGTGCGGGATGGGAACATCCAAACTTTGTAAAACTAGCAAGGACCTTGTTGACTTCAGCTAGTACTCTATCCAGTCAATAGCCACTGGACTAGAGCCTTCAAAATTCGTAGGTAAGTTGGGCTGGTGGGCACAAGACTGCTCTTACACCAGTTGCCAACTGCGTAGTAGTAATTCTAAAATAAAGTGGCCTCACGTGGACCTGAGCCTAGGCTCCTTTGAATGAAAAACATGCTGAGGCTGTTTTTAAACCAATTAAGAACTCTCGAGTCCACCTCTTGACGGTGCCCTAATGTGCAACCAACCTTCACCAGCGTATACATAGCTGGGGTATACGTAAAAGAAAATGGGAGCACAAGTGCACGAGAAGGTGAAACGGTAGTAACTAGGTTCCCTTTGCCCCTAGGGTCCAGGGTTGTCGCAAACGACAGCAAGGTAATGAGATAAGTGGGTAGTGTGAGGGAAGATGAGCAGTCAAGTCCTAATGTTGGCAACCTAGACCTATTAAGGCTTCTGTTACGATTTCACATCTTATCTTATCTTATCAAGTCACATGACCACTATCACGTGACCGTGGGACATGTCACCTGACCAAGTCTAGGTCATTACCCTTCACTTTATTCACATTCGTTCTAGATCCCTTATCTACATGCTTCCTTAATTACCAATGTTCCAGACCCTTATCACTAATTCCGCTCCACAGTGACGTAGCACTGACATCATACCTTAGTAAGATATCTCACGTCTGCCCTAAAGTACATTGTAGTATATAATCTGAATGTCATCAACGACCGGACTTCAGTCAAGTCCTGGTTGATTCCCCTACATCTTCCTCTTGATTCTCAGCAAGCCTGATTAGTAGTGACCGAAGCTCTAATGAGTGTAGGTTGCCAACATTAGGACTTGACTATTCGTACTTCCCTCACTACTACTCATCTACCTCGCCGTCGTTCGCGACAACCCTGGACCCTAGGGGCAAAGGAAATTACCTTACCATACTTCACATTTCACGCACACTTGCGCTTCGCTTTTCCTTTTACGTATACCCCGGCTATACGCTGGTGAAGGTCGACCCATCTATAGGAGGGTTGTCAAGGGGTGTCCTCGAGAGGACTTAATTGGTTTAAAAACCGCCTCCGCACGTTTCATATTCGAAGGAGCTTAGGCTCAGGTCCACATGAGGCCACTTTATTATAAGAATAGTCTTTATGCATTCGGTTATCGTCGAAAGAGCGGTCTTGTGCCCGACGATCCGAATTACCTATGAATCTTCGAAGACTCTAGTCAGGTGGCTATTGACCTGATAGAGTAGAAGTTGGTGTTGACAAAGGTCCACACTTCTTTACTTTTCATACGAATGTTCCCATCCCGCGCCTCAAAGTCCGAGGAAAGAGAGGTACGCCTCGCATCCGAGGAAACAAGAGTAGAACGGAGTGTTTCTGAGGAAACAACAGTAAACAGAAATTTCGCCTTCGGAGAAGAAGGAAGCGAGTTTGAGTACGACCCCAACGACGGGTACCTAGACGAATTCGGGTACTTTCATTGGTACGAAGACGAAACTCCACCCCCAGTACAAAGGACTACGGTCACCCCTGAATCTCAGCGAGAGGAAAATTTGCAAACACCTCCTCTACTGAGCCAAGAAGACGAAGAAGGTTGGATCCATTACAAACCACCTTTGCAAGGGTATCGAACACCAACTCCAGTACCATTAGTGAACATCTTTGAGGACGTCGATTTCCTCCCCTATCTCCTAGATAGGATTAGGGAGAACGAGCCATTCGACGCTGCGCTTTTAGAAGCCCACGGAATACCGGAAGACCAAGCTCTCGCATTCAGAGCCAGAGTCCTTCAGGTACAACTTCACCCCCCTGCTCCTCCTCCCGCAAAAATTCGAGGAGCCATCGATATCCTTGAAGAAGTTAGACAAGGACTTCTCAACCTAAGAAACAACTACGATACTCCCTCTCCTTCCCCCGAACCGGAAGTAGCCCCGGTTCCACAAGAAGAACGCCACGTTGCGGCTCCCATACAGAGACCCGACCCCCTTCGTCGACTCAGAGACCGACGATTCATCAGACGACCCGCTAGAAGACCAGCCATCCTCCCCCAGCTGGAACCCCCAATCGCCACAAGAACACGCTCGAGAACAAGACAAAATGTCCACCGACGCCATCCGTATGCTGATGGATCAGCTCCAAGCGCTCCAAGACGAAATTGCGGAGCTTAAAAGAGACAAAGGGAAGAGGAAGACGGACAATGTAGAAGTAAAGGTATCAAAAAAGGTAGAAATGGTCCCCGATCCGGGAAGGTTTAGCGGACTAAAGGAGGATTTCGACAACTGGCAAATGAACATGGCCTTGTACATTAAAAGTAATCCAGAGTCATTTACAGATGACGAGTCAAAAAATATAGCGGTCTTAACCAGGATCGGCCCCAAAGCGGGAGAAAAGGATACGACAGGGGCCGCCCAGTGGGCGAGACAACAACTCCAACATCTGATGAAAACAGATAACTGGCTCTCGGAAGAAGATATGGGGAAAGTTCTCATCCAGCGATTCAAATCTATAAATGAAGAGGACGAGGCAAGGAACAAGTTAGAGTGGTGTAAACAAATGAATAGGGAGTCTGCCCAAGCTTTCACTACATGATGGCTTGGATACTACTATGATACTGGAGGAGATCCCTCCAAATCAGATCCGGCAGGAGTAAGACTCTTCGAGAAAGCCTTAGAAGAAAACCTAGCTCGAAGAATCTACGAGGACGGCAAAAGAAAGACCTGTATACAGGACTATATTGAAGTAGCCAAAGAATTCGGATCTCGACTGGAATCCCTAAAGTTGAGAAAGACGGAAAAGACCCAGTCGGGGTCAAATTCCAATAATGCATACAGAGAAGGCCAAGCCCACACTTACAGAGGGTGAGGTCAACCAATGGACATAGGCGCTGTCCAGAGAAATTCTAAATGTTTTAATTGCGCAAAAGAGGGACATCTTGCAAGGAACTGTTCAAACCCCAAAAAGGAATGCATGGAATGCAAATTCCTGGGCGGAGGCCATAAACTCAACTGCCGAAAAAAGGCACAAGGACCACAGAAAAGGCCACAAATAAGAGAGATGAATAAGAAAGAAGAAGAAAAGAAAGAAGAAGAACCAAAAGAAGCAAAGGCCATCAAAGGCATGGACTTTGAACAAATGAAGGCCTATTTCTTCGACCTAGGCGGGAAAAGGCTACGGCAACTGAGAGATCTGGGACCTCAGAAGCCGGCATTAAATACAAAAAATAGTTTCTCTTCTCTCTCCCCCTATGTACAATACGGACAGGACTTCGACGACGATACGGACTCCTCCACATGCTATTCTTCCGAATCAGAACCAGAATCGCCTATTTATCGAGTACATCTACCTACAACCGAGACCGGGTCTCAATCTTCAGAGCCTGCTGAAAAGCGGCAGAAGGAAGAGCTTGCTGCACGGGAATGCAGACTTAATTCGGTCAAAGAAAACAAAAAAAATATTTATGAGGAAAGTTTTCCAGAACGAGTACTCTTACGAAACGCCAAGGTGCAGTACGAGATCCTTATGGATATCTCGATTGCACACCCAACTACCAAGAACAAGCGACATGCTTGTAAAGCCCTCTTGGATAGTGGAGCCAATGGAGTCTTCATCGACAAACAATGGGCTGATCAAGTAAAGTTACCTCTCAACAAGATGGAAAAGGAGATTCCCGTCTTCAACGTAGATGGTACAAAGAACTCTGCCGGAGCAGTTACACATCAGGCAGAAATCATCCTTGATTATCAAGGACACCGCGAACGCCTTATCGCAGAAGTCACCAATCTAGGCAAAAATCATATGATCCTTGGTTATACATGGTTGGCCAAGCACAATCCAACCATTGATTGGACGAAAGGGGAAGTCAAGATGGCAAGGTGCCCTAGGTCCTGCTATATGCTATCGGACCGAGGAACAAATCTGGCAAAAGAAGAAGAAGAAGAACTGAAGCACGCCTTGACCGTGCATAAGTTCATCAAAAATCTCAAAGTGCCCAAAAGGAAGGAACCCACCCTCGAGGAAATGGTTCCTAAAGAATACCATCACTTCTTAGACGTCTTCAGCAAGAAGGAAGCAGAACGACTACCTTTGAGAAAACCCTGGGACCATGAAATAGAGCTGAAGCCCGGCTTTCAACCCAAGAAGGCAAAGATATTCCCCATGAGTAAGGACGAAATGGAAGAGCTAAAGTCCTTCGTGGAAGAACAAACCAAGAAAGGGTATATTAGACCCTCACACTCTCCACAAACAAGTCCCGTCTTTTTTATCCCAAAGAAAGACGGAAAGAAACGACTAGTCCAAGATTATCGATATCTCAACGAATGGACAGTCAAGAATAATTACCCCTTACCACTCATAAGTCAATTGGTGGATAAGCTCCAAGGGGCAAAGCTCTTTACCAAATTAGACCTTCGATGGGGCTATAACAATATAAGAATAAGAGAAGGAGATGAATGGAAAGCGGCATTCGTCTCTCACTCAGGAGCCTACGAACCTTTAGTAATGTTCTTCGGCCAATGCAATGCTCCCGCTACGTTCCAGCAAATGATGAATGAAATCTTTGCTGATATGGACGGTGTCGTCATAGTGTACATCGACGACATAATGATTTTCACCAAAACCGACGATGAGTCAGAACATGATAAAATCGTCCAGGAAGTTCTCAAAAGACTTAAGGAACATGACTTATTCCTAAAGCCTGAGAAGTGCTTTTTCAAGCAAAAAGAAGTTGAATTCCTCGGAATGGTCGTAAATACCGAAGGAATT